>JAEQBH010002121.1:5000-136063 GCA_016808115.1 Tetrastigma voinierianum | reverse complement strand
GTTTTCTTGCTTTCTTTTTTGATAGGAAAGGTTGTCCAACTCATGGTTGTCCATAACACGAGTTGCCTTCCACTCCTCACAGGAGATGAGGGCTACCCACAACCCTGACGTAGACCAGTCGCAATCAAAGATGGTTTATGAGTATCCTCGACTTTTTTGACAAAGAGGGCATCTACTTGCAAGCTGAAAACCCCTTTTTTCTAATTGATCCATAGTTAGCACACCTTGCCCCACCACACTTCCCACGTGAACATACTCACTTTAGGGGGGATGCAACTGTTCCAGAGGAGGCCTACCAGTAATGAGCCATAAGTGCCTCCTTCCAAATGCCTATAATTGGCTTTAACTGTGTACTGGCCTTTCTTGTCTACTATCCAACAGATTTTGTCCCTTTCCCTTTGTGCAATTATTTTTGCTACTAATTAAGTTGATTAGTCTCTGAGTTTCTTACATTTCCCAATCATTGAATGGTCTGATAAATCTCAGGTTCCACCCACCTTCCCCACTCAAGGTCTCTCATACCTCACCCACCTTAGTCCCTTTAGATTCCACAGGCATATAAAGTTGGAAACATATGCTCTCGCCACGACAAGTTCCCCCACCATTTATCTTCCCAAAATCTAATGCACTCCCCATCACCTAGAATAAAATTGCACTCTTGTTCAACTACTAAGCTTCACTTCTAATATCTTTCCATAAGCCCACCCCCAAAACTCCACTTTGGTTCCAAAGAGAACCAACCCTCTTCTTCAAGCTTCAATTTAATCAAATCTTTCTAGGGGGGATTGTCCTCCTGACAAGTCTCAATTCCATTTTTTTTTTCCAAGGGGGGGCAGGACATCCAGCTTTGCGGACTCAGACACCCAAACCTCCTCTCTCTCTTTACTTGCCTTTAATACTCCAATTGCAAATGAATTTTTCTCTCTAGATTGCCCCCACCCCACAAAAAGTCCTCCTGAATTTTCTCCAATCTAGACTTAACCCCCTTTGGAATCTGAAATAGTGACATGGTGTACATAGGAAGATTTGTAAGAGTGCTCTTTATTAGAGTTAATCTTCCCTCTTTTGAGATATACTGCCTCTTCGACAAAGCTAGCTTCGTTCTGAACCTCTCTTCCACCCCTATCCCAAACTTGAAGGGAGTTTCGCCCCCTTCCTAGAGGGAGACCAAGATAAGTGGAAGGAAGAGCTCCTATTCTGCAACCCAGTTCAACAACCATATCTTCTATATTCTCCACATTACCTATTGGTAAGATTGTGTTTTTATTCAAATTGATTTTCAATTCAGAAATGGCCTCAAACCATAGCAAAATCCCAGGCGAGGTGGGCGGGTGATCCGCCAGTGCTATGAAGTATCTTGAGTGTGTCATCCTTGACGGGTGGCTAATCTGCAATTCTTCACCAATTATGTTCACAATTTTGAAGCCTGAGAGGAATCCCCCAAAGGTAGCCTTATCCACAAGGATCGAAAAAAACTTCCATACCAATGACGAACAAATACAAGGATAGGGGATCCCCTTGCCTTAGCCCTCTAGAGCTATTAAAGAACACAGATGGACTACCATTTAACAACACATAAAAGGATGTTATTGAGATTCATTTCTTTATCCATTTAACCCACTTAGCTCCAAATCCCATTTTTTGAAGTACCTTGATAATGCAGTTCCAGTTCATTTGATCATAAGCTTTTACTATATCCAGTTTGCACAGAATCCCTTTTTCCTTCCCTTTTAGCAGGGTACTATCACTTCCTTCGCCAAAGTGAGGCATCCATAATTTGTCTCCCTTCTACAAATGCATTTTGGGATCTATTAATTAGACCATGCATTACCCTTTTTAATCTGTTGGCAAGGACTTTTACAATTAACTTGTATAAACTACCCACCAGGCTTATGGGTCTAAAATCCTTAAACTCCTTAGCCCCTCCTTTTTTCGGCACCAAAACCGAAGCGTGGTGTTTAGGTTCTTCCACAAAAATTCTCTGTCTCAAAGAACTCCTTGAACATCCTCACTTCATCTTCCTTAACTATTTCCCAGTTAAATTGCCAAAAAACAATCATAAATCCATTCGGAATTTGGGGGCGTATCTCCGTTCCATCGTTAAGCTATGAAAACTTCATCCAATTGTAAGGGAGCTCAGTCTTTGCGGCATACTCCTCGTGGGTATGCGAAAGGATAAACCATCTATACTTGCTCTCTACTCCCCTATATCCGACAGTAGAGATTTGAAGGCTTCACTTATGCCACTGTTTGTTTCTATTCCCTCTATTAATCCAAACACCATTTATCCTCATCTAGTTAATCTAGTTGCCTCTTCATGGGCGTCGCCATTCTATGAAAGAACCCCCTGTTTCTATCCTTCCTTGACCATATCTTTCCTTGATTTTAAATCTTTCCTAAGACATTTCCCTCTATCGAGCCCAAAGTTCGCTCTCCATTGCCCTTGTTTTCACTCTCTATTCTCCCTTGAGGAAGGGTCTGAGAACTTCAGCCATCCCCTCTTTCAATTTCTTCAGGGCTTCCTTTCTTCCACTCTCCCCAGAAATAATCCTTATTCAGGTTTTGAGTTGTACTTTAATAGCTTTCAGTTTCTCGGTCAGTACATAGTTGCCTAAGCCTCTTATCTCTAGGCTACACCACCATTCGTTAATAAGATTCTTAAAATCTTCCTCATTGAGCCACATATTTTCAAACCCAAATGGTAGTGGTCCTCTCACAAGGCAGCCTCCTCCTTCAAGCAAGATTGGGTGGTGATCTAAAAGAGGTTTTGATAAGAGTTTGATAGTTATTATTCTCTTTAGTTCAAAGTAATTTTAGTCATCCATATTCTCTTCAATACCACAAAATAATATAAAAACAATAAATGTGAATATATTTAAAAGTTTCAAATGGAATAGACAAGAATATACCATAAAAAAAAATTAACAAAATATCAGCCAAAATACTCAAAAAAACATAATTTTATTTGAAAATTCTAATAAATAAAAATTTTACATGCACTAAAGGTGAAAAATAAATTAAGATAATGTCTCCCACAATCAAAAAATGATGAAATAGAATAAACAGAAAAAATAAGTAAGGATACTAAGTGAATTTCATATAATATTTTATTTTATTTTTAACTTTATTTTGAAATATATAAATGCTTTTATTTAATCCTTGTGGATTATTTTATTTGTTGAGAATCATAGAATATTCTCGAGATATTCTTTGATTTATCTCCTACCTTTTGTATACATTATCCTCCTTCTTTTTCCACTTTATTTTGTTTCCTTTTTGTTCCATTCTTTTGTATATATATAAGTGTCCTACATCTTATGTAATACACCCATTCAATAAGAAAATTATTCTTTTCTTCTATCCTTTCACATGGTATCAGAGCCATGGGCTAAGTTTTTGTCATGTTCTCTTTTAGATGGCCCTCTTTAAAGCGGGTCCTCTGCCCGTTTGGACCTTCTCAGTTGGACCTTCATATCGGGATCATAAGTCGGATATTCTTATTTCGTGGTCACCGATCGGTCGCGTATTTCCATCATGGAACACCTGAAAGCTCTCTTAGCGATGTTGCATTGTTGTCGGCGCTCGAATAAGATTAAGTATATCTTTATATGACTTAATACATATGACTATATCTTTCAGAACCGAGAAGTGTTGAGTGTCGTAGAATATTCTCTAGGTGTTCTTTGGTTATCTCCTACCTTTTGTGTACATTATCTTCATTCATTTTACACTTTATTTTGTTTCCTTTTTGTTCCATTCTTTTGTGTATATATATATATATATATATATATATATATATATATATATATATATATATATATATATATATATATATATATAAATCTCTATACTATATAATACACCCATTCAACAGTAAAAATATTTTTTTGATTAACTTCAATAAGTAAAGTATTCTTTTCTTCTATCCTTTCACATTATGCATAATATTTAAATTTTATTTTTTATTTTTTAGGGGACAAAATCTCTATTTCTCATTTTATTTCTTAAAAAATCTCAAACATATATATTCCATTACTGTTGATGAACTGTTGATGAACAGTCTCCTCATTTAACATACTGTATATTATAAGTAATATAATGACTGGATTAATAGGTGGTGCTTGAACAGAATACATACCACACAGCAGGAGAAGAATTCAGGTTAACCACTATGATAAATACAAAAATAATAAGAATAATAATTAAAGATATAGTGATGAGCAATCTTCTCTCCAGCTTCTCCAGGCAGGCAAAAATAAGTAGGAAGCATTCTTGCAGGTTAGGGAAGAAAAAAATTCCCCACTAAAGGCATAACTGATGACATAAGTTGTTAGGAAATTATACAACAAAAACATTGTAAGTCTGGGAAGTTCACAACAGTTGAAGAAACTGGTGGTCATCACCTACCACAAGGCCTGTAATAGGGCCACAAAGCCAAATAAATGAAGAAAAGGCATGCTCTATTCCAAGCGTCTGCAGTAGTTCAAAGGAAAACATAATTAATCAAACAAGAAACTTGTGTAAGCCTAATAAACACTTTAAACACAATTGCTGATGTGGAGAGGACAATTAAAGAAAAACAATAGAAAATTCAAGAATGAGATGGAACTGCTAAATGATGACACAAATCAACAACATTAATATTTAAGAATGTATTAAGCCTAAAAAACCTCAAAGAATTAACAGTCAAAATGTATTAGAAACCCCACAAGCATCTTCACCTAGACTGGTGCTTTCTTCTTTTTCCTCTTACATTAATTAACTTCTTTTCCAACAGAGAATAACCCAAAAAAATGCAATAGCACAAGATAAGCAAAAGATCCATATTGTTTTTCTAGCAGCATGACTATTTTGCCTGGCAAAGAGCAACATGGCTCCTTAAATCTCTAATAGACTCTTGATAAAATTAACTGAAAAATCACAAATTGTACTGAATGGAAAAGGCTACAAGCAGTATGTTTCATTTACACAAATTAAATCTATATTCAAGATGCCATTGAGGTCTAAAATGATGGAAATAGATACTGCAAGTTTCTTACAGTTCCAGGATAGTCAAAATCACTTACAATGTTTTGATCTTGGTTAACAATCTTAGATACCATTTTCTATTTTTTACAGCGTACTTTGGAAAAATCCTAGGTGTGCTACACTTTTCTTTAAAGAAAGTGTGCTAAGTAAATGTGCTATACGGTGAGTCCAGCCAACCCGAGGAAGTGGAGGAGCCACACCTAGGTAAATGGAATAGAACACACTTTATAAATGAGAAGCTTGAGACTTTTTAAATCTTAAGCCAGGGTTGGAGGAACCGCTTGATGCTGGATTAAGCTCAATGGTTAAACCAAACACTAACTACTAGGAATTAAGGTTAATTTCGAAGAAAAAAGTTATGAGAAACTTACACGAGATTGATAGGGAGGGTTTTCAAATAACAGTTCCCGTTTAACTTCTTCCAGGTCTTTTCTTGGGATTTTGGCATAAGATGAGAGTCCTTAGACCATAATGTATGACTTTGGCATAAGGTGACAGTCGTGATACCATAATGTATTGACTATGGAGGCAGGATGAAGTGGTAACCAGACAGGGTATGCATTAGTGTAATCGTGTGGACTTTGCATAGCAAGAAGAAAGAGTTTATTTGCCCTTTAGAGGTAAGTTCCCTAAGTTTATCCCCCCATACTCACTTAGCTATCACTAAAGTTCCAAGCTCAATCAGCGATGTGAATATATGTTTAGACAGCAAATTTTGTCTTGGGGTTCACAATTGACCCTTTTTTTTCTCCTTTCTATGTTCTTCATTTTCTCCTTTTTTTTTCTTTTTGGAAAATTTTATGGTATTTTCTTTACCAAAACCAAGACCTCAAAATTTCAGGCACTGACGTGAGCAATTGGACAGTAACGGTATCCAAGTCTATGTTACTTTACAAATAACTGAAGTCATTAAATCACCAAGTAAGTACGTTCAGCATTAGACAGCCTCCACTTCAGATTCCTCAACACAGCCAAACATTTTGTAATCTTCCAACACTACCATTTCAATTTACAGCTTCTACTCTTTGTCATCCGTAAGAATTCAATGTCATAACCAGTTCCTACCTAAAGTCATTCAGGTGATCAGGAATTATGCACATCACACAACCAGAGATTAGAGAGAGAACAAATTACAACAAAATTGTGAGGAGAGCAAGCAAAAACAAAAGACAGAGCCTGAATATAAGAATTAAATAGGGAAAGCTGCAGGCCTTAGGTGAACGCCGGCAGCAGCAGCACAACTGAAATGGATGAGGAATGGATGAAGGGCTGGATGAGGGATCAGATGTGGCATTGGAAACCCTAGAAATCAATTCGGGTCCATGGCAAGGTTCGTCAGCGGCAACTAACTCAACCTCAGCCTGCTTCAGATTCTTGTAGGGAACTCGGATCGAGACCGAGTCCATCGTCTCCGGCACGACGCTGAATGTTCCAGTCGGAAACGGTTACAAGCCTGATCTAACAAAATACGCATACAACTTCCAAGAGAAGAGAAGAGAAGAGAAGAAGAGGGAGATTTACAGAGAGAGAGAGGTAAAAACTCAAAATTAGGCAGGCAGGAGGAGGAGCAAAGCAAAGCAAAGCAAAAGCGTAGATGAAGGTAGCAGCATGAGGCGTGGTGTGTTTCGCTTTCCACTCACCGTTGATTGCGAAACAAATGGGCGTGTATATAATCCATGAAAAAATGGTAAATGGACGTAAACATAATAATAGAAGATAAAGTAATAGTTTTATCGAGTTAATCGAGTTTATGCAGGAGTAATCCTTTAAATAAAAATCGAACTCAAGAATTTGCTTTCAAAATATAGCAAATTAGTGCTTTAGGCTTAATTGGCAAAAGTAGGCGTTAGTAATGTAGGATTTTAAAAAATCAATGTGGCGCTCCAATGTAGGTTCTGGTTTAAAAATTTTCAATGGTCGGCACTCCGGCGCCGGTTTGATTTTAAAAACTCGATGGCGCGCTCAGCAATAGGCAGTTGTAAAAAATTCCAATGGTAGGCACTCCCAGCGTAAACCGAGTTGTAAATTCTAATGGTGGCCTCCCGACACACCGCTATTGAACATTTTCATGTTTGGTGCAGTCTGGCCGGTACTATGGTTGACTCAACCAATTTGATTTAACTATAAAAACATGTTGAAGACAATGAAAAATGCTGGCGCAAATTTTGATTTACATTAAAAAATAATCAACCCCGAGTTAAGGCGAGATTCGACCTCTAAATTAAAAAGTTCTAATCGGACCTCATTGTTTACGATTTGAATTGATTAAGTTGATCATATTAATTCAACATTCATTTTGTAATGTTTTTTAAACTTTCTTGTCCATGTTTTTACTCATCAAAAATGCTTTTTTAAAAACTTTCTCCAAGGTTTATAAAATTAACTTATTATGTATTATATTGAAAAATAATCCATTTTAAATAAAAAATATAATTTATTATTTTATGCTTCATTTACATGTGTTTTATAAAAAATGATTATCATTAGAAAATAATATTGAGTGTATTATTTTGGAACTACGAAATAAAAAAATCGAGGAAGTATTAGACATGCTTGTACCTAAGACATGCAAAAGACATGTATGTACCAAATCATGCATACATGAAAACATTTAAATATATTAAAACATTTTATCTGAGAATATCATATATAAAAAAAATAATATGTATCAATATGTCCCTAGGAATGATAGCCTTTATATTTCTCTTAGGCGCCTAAAATCAGCGATCTGGCGACCAATAGGGTCTGTGGAATTACGAGAAGGAGGCGAGGGTAGTGGGCCAGGGGGTGATGGATAGGGTCTTCGATGGAAGTAAGTGTATCGATGGATGGAGTAGTCGATGTACCGCGTCGGTGCGGTCGCCTACGGAAGTCTGCCCGCTCGGGTAAAGGTCGGCGATGGTATCATCTGTGGGATCGCGATGTATGAGATGGTAAATGATGTGACGACAGTGGGATATCTAATGCTATGGAGGCTGGCTCTGTCGACACCGGATAAGGTACAGACATGTAAGTCTGTAGGAGTATGGAAGGTGATGTGTAATGTGCGGGTAGGGAAGGTGATGCGTCAATGAGTGGGTATGGAAGGTGATGTGTGGTGTGTGGGGGTATAAGCGGCTCGGGTGAGTGGTAAGTATAGGAGGAGGGTATCAGTAGGCATAGTCGGCTCGGGGTGTACCTGGGCAGCTCTCCTTTGTGCAGACAAATGGCGACCCACCATCTCGAGCACGACACCGGCGATCGACTCCTCTCCCTACCCTCCTACACCGAGCGAGCATCGTGATGGTGTGGACGACAGGAGAATTACAATAAATGGCTCATGTGATGTCGAAGCCTCTGAGTGTACCAGGCGTCGATGGTCTTCCACCCGATCACGGTGTAACCGTCGGCAATGTGATGTATCTCCCGCCAAAAAGCACCGAAATTATCGGAAGCGGGGCGAATGGCTATGTCGACCATAGCGGCGATAATGTGAACCAAATAAAAATTATAATTACACTAATCCATTAATTAAAATTAGGTAAAATATTTTAGAAACACATATTTGTAACTTACCAAAGATCCATACTCACAGGGTGTAGTATGGAACCTCATGTCATCCACTATCACGATCGTTGTGTCATAAAGCGCTTCGTGTGTCTGACGATACCCTTTGCGCATGTAGGAATCATGAAAGTCCATCAAACCCGACATAGGGGTGAAGTGATGATCATGCTCAGCGTCTCCACGCTAATGCTATAGTATGGTGCATGAAAAGTCGCCCCGTCAGCGTTGGTGTCGTCGTATTGCATCACATATGCAACATTTGCTTTCGTAAGAGCAAGATTTGGAAGTATCTCTGTTGCATCCCAGCTATAGCAGGACTCTCTGCAAGACGATGCCACTTTCAAACAATCTCGAAACATATGGCGGTGACATCGTCAGCGAGATCTGTCCCGATAAGCGAGATATATGGGAATTTGGTCATGTAACTTCTCCGCGTATGGCTGCCATGAGACCTACATGGTAACACTTTATGTCAACTAAATTTTACGGAATATGAATATAATTAATATAGAACCATAAAGTTTTATAAACATTGCACGATCGAGAGTACATTGCATCTAAGCGATCTCGGTATAGGAGAGCACACAGATGGGCTATGCACTACATGTCGAGGTGCTCTCCACACCCAGGAGTGGAGGTGCTAGGCGCACCTCATTTCCGGTAGGAGGATGTCACTAATAATCCATCGTTGAATGTGCCTCGGGTAAGTCACCATCACTGACATCGACATCGACATCATCACGAGGCATGAGCGGTGGTGGTGCTAGATCGTGATGGGGTAATGAATCGGATTAGCGACGTGCGATCCTCTCAGTGACCATAGGCGAATCTGGGGAACAATGAGAGAGTGGGTAAAAATAATGAGTTTTATATTAAGTGGGGAAAAAATTATAAATCATTTCCCGCTACGGGACCCATGTTGTAATCGGGCCAGTCTCCTTTGTCTGAGGAGGTCTGCAATCTGACATGTACAAATATCTTGAGCCAGCCAGTCTCAATGACCTCAATAGGTCGAATTATGAGTAATAGTGGCATAAGCATCCAAATTCATCCATACACAACAACACACATTCCCAGTTATTACATACTTGTATGAGTGTAATACAACCGCTAATACCACGGCTACGATCCAAGCTGGCTCGGCATAACTCTTGATATGTATGTGCTAGTACTACATCACCCCAACTATATGTCGCGATGGCGTCAAATCTCGCGATGTGTAGTAGATAGCACATAGGAACCATCACACCCTTCTTGTCGCAAACAAGAAGGATCAATAAAGCGCTAGATAAGACCCCGCAGCGCTGGCGGCTCTAATGTGACATCATCTTGCATCGGGTGGCGGGTGGATAGCGCAAACATAAGCGAGGAGATAGTGACTCCTCGATAGCATCGAGTGGGATGTATTTGAAAGCGACTCGCTTTGCAGCGCGTGAAGCGCCTGTGCCAATGGCTATTTGGGCCATGGATACGAGAAGGCGAAGGAGGATGGCTGACGTCTGTAAGATGTCGTCATCTCCTCTTGGCACATGGGAGCGATGTGTGTCTCGAATTCCGCCATCTCTCGGCCAGTGGTGATAAGTGGCGATCGATCAGCGATGTGGCCACCGCGGTATATCTTGCCAAATCGGACCTATTCCACACCCGCGTATGGGCGGATCCGAATATCCATCCTCCATATAGTCATGAAAGCTCTCATCTGCTGTCGAGGGCGGAGGATCTCCTGAAGCTGCAAGCAACGAAACATCAAATTTAAAGTGGTTATGTATAAATTACATGTTACAACTACTAATAGTAATTGCTAATTAACAAACTACGTGCACCTTTCTGCAGCTATCTACTAAGTGTGATCGGTGTACGTCCTTGCCGCCAAGGCCAGATGTGTCAGACGGATCCATCTGAATCCCACTGACGCCGTATGCATAAGATATAACAAATCCGGTATAATTGTCGAATATGGTTGTCAACATTAATTACGACAACAATTTACAATAGCCATTACAATAAGAATGTTTCATTCAATAGAATAAGTCTGATATAAGACAAATACAAAATATTCGGGGCCTCGTTTACAAGAAATAAACGCTAGTACATAAGTCTTATAAAGAACAAAAAAAAAAAGGTAGAGTCTCATTTACAAACAAACAACTAATGCCTTACTTCACATCCATAACTAGGAGTTGATTTATCTTTCTTACAAAGGCAGCCAGGTGTGACCACATTGTTTGCCTGACCCACATTTTATCTTGGTTTCCCTCCACAACGTCCATTTCATTATGCAAGCAAGGTTGATTGGGAATGACCC
This sequence comes from Tetrastigma voinierianum, assembly GCA_016808115.1. Lineage (NCBI taxonomy): Eukaryota > Viridiplantae > Streptophyta > Magnoliopsida > Vitales > Vitaceae > Tetrastigma > Tetrastigma voinierianum. The sequence goes on along the minus strand of JAEQBH010002121.1, from coordinate 125,184 downwards.
TTTGACTTCTGCGTTCATTGACCCGGGAGCTTCACGATCATTGGACCATCATAAAAGAAGGTCACTCATCTTCATTGAATATGGGATAAAACCGACTTGCCCGAGTGTCATAATAAGGCTGCGTGGTGTAGCGTAGCCTTGAATGATAGCGAAAATCAACACATCGATGCTGACATGCTGCAATGATATGGCTACATGGAAATCCATATATCAGTGTCTTACCACATGTGCATTTCTTGTCATGTAAGTTCAAGTGATGAATCGACCACTCCTAAACTTTACGTGGAATACGCCTGTAAGTGATCGTAAAGAACAATTTCCATTGATGACCTTAATCCACACGACCACAATCTGAGCATCAACATATGGAGTGAAGCGCTCATCGGATGCGATTTCGCGACACCTTGTTCCCTTCTTGCAATCGCGTGAGCGGGAAAATGTCAAGCGAACAATGCCTTGATTGGTAGGCTGCGAGCCCCTTTAAGAATCTTTGTTAAATACCTCGACATATTGGTTTGTCATTATCGTATCTTAAGAACCTCCATCATGTGAAAGTGCCCATAACGGAAGAGGATCGCCCCATAACCATTGTAGTGCTTCGATTAATTCTTTAATTGTAGCCATATCTTTATTCATCTTAGTAGTGTTGTTTACCTTGTTCTTTCACATAATACCAATTCTTAATGATTTATCTTTGAAGCGGGTCATAAAATTGCTTGCAAGATGACATGCGAGATCTGTGATAGGCATATGGTGCATCTAACAGATGAGGATCGCTCATAGCTGCCATAATGCACGGATGTCTATCGGATATAACACATATTCCGTCCGTTGTGTTACTCACATTTCTTGCCATACGAAGAACCATCCCCATTATCAATATTCGCCTTAAAATAGCGAATGTCGATGGGAACAACTGATTATTTCCATCGCATCCCATAGCAATCAACAATGTCCCTTTATACTTCCCATACAAATGTGTACCATCAATACTAAGTACCGGACGACAATTTGCGAACCCTTCAATAGATGGCTTGAATGCCCAGAACACGCGCTGGAATGTCTCATTGTTTGGCACACTATGAGAGGTGGTTTTCCAAATGACAACACATCAAGGGATTGAAACGTTCTATGGCCAGAACAAGCGTGGGAGATGTCTGTATATGGGAAAAATCACCAAATAAGTGTCTAAATGCTTTATGCCTTCCCATCGAGCTTTTTATATGAAATTTCCTTATCCCGTTTTCTCCATAGCAGCTTGCTTGAATAGCAGCGGGGGATAACGTAAATTGTGCCTTAATTATTGCACAGCCCATGTGAGTAGCAACCAACTTTGAGTCCAGTTGATGATGGTCTCGGTTCAGACACGGATTTACACAAGTATGCGGCACTTTATATTTGTTGATTACAAATAAGCTAGTTTCTTTCACAACCATGGCACGCAGCTTCCATTGACATTGACATTCTTCGGCCTTCTTACATCTTAAGGCGAAGCGATTTTTTGAGGGCGCTTCTGACAAACTCTGGTGTGCTCTAATTGAGTAAATCTTGCATTCTTGCAATTCGGTTTAAATTAAAAACTTGCCCGACTTCTAAATTCACCACTCACATAGCGGTTGTCTTGCACCCGTGAGTCTAACCACTTGAAATAGCAATATCTATGTTTTCAACATGTTCAAAACAAGGTGTTGGTGGTAGGTGATACTGAATAGGGGCTGACTCAGCTGGTCCCTCATCATCATTTCCAATATTCGATACATCACAATGTAATGCATGCGCAGAGACAAATAACCCTCGCTCATTCTCCAAAACCTGATTTGTAGTCTGGAATGATGATACATGTCCATCGGCTTGAACATGTAAGTCATCATCATATTCATCATCATCTTCACCCAGTTCATCGTGCAGCTTCTTCATAAGGCGCCAAGCATCGTCATCTCCATATGCTCCTGTATCTAGTACTGGACCGCTGCTAGGCCCACAACCATGGTCAATTTACGCCCGAATTCTCGATTTTACGCAGCGCCCGATAGATCGATTCTCTTGTCGATTGTATTCTAACGGCGCCGACAGGCGATTGATTTCGCCGTTGACGGTTAGTAATTGCTTGTGTTGACATTAGGTTACGCAGTCGTCGTCCATGTGTAAAAGGTTGGAACCTATTTCCATTTTAGGATACTTACGCCCGAGTTAAGTTGAACTTCCGTTTGTCAATAGGTGTCTTGCAAAAATGATATCACCGTTGTTCAAACGTGTAGTCATGGTATTTCAAAGGCCATGATAGGCTTTGTTTCCATATTTCATCATTATCGATCCTCACTATATCCATTGTAGTAACACATTACGGGAATAGAGGAAGCAGAGACATAAGCGACACATTTTCCAAATGAAGTAAAAAAATTAAATAGTATGAGAGATGTTTATCCTTGATACTTTGTTTATAAAATAAATGGCCCCAATCGTGCCCCCTTTACGGGACTCATGATTTAATGAAAAATCGGGCAGAGTCTCCTTTGTACGGGGAGCTCTACCCAAAATACAATTTGACCTAAAAACACAACCAACATGGCTCAATATCATACAATGACCTCAGTGGGTCCAAATTTGAGTCAAACTAGCCTAAGCGGGCCCATTCTTCTATAATCAACAATAACAATACTAATCTTTTTGTTTTCAAAGCATTCATAAAACAATTTCAAAAAAATGAGTCGTAAATATCTTATTTTATGACCAAAATGAAGTAAGAAGTCATTAACTAAGCCCGAACTTGACTTAGAAATGACATATATATATATATATATATGTGAGATCAAAATGACATAATTTTGGTCTTTTATTTTTTTTTCCTTTTTAAACAGACCGAAACGACATCGTTTTGGATAAGTTAACCACAATTTATCCAAAGCGACATCGCGTTTTGAGTTGTACTGCTTTAGTTTTTTTGAAAGAAGACCTCTCGGCCAGTTTATGTCATGTTTCAACTCAAGAAAAAAAAGCTCTAACCGCTTTCAACTACTATAAATCCCTATAGAAGAGGAAAGAAGCAAAAAAATTCAACTAAAATAGTCAAGAAATTACTTGAGAAAAGTCAAGTTGGTTTTAATCTAGGTTAATCATTTGCAGCTACTCCTGAAAATGCTATGATGACTATGATACGCATAGTCATCATTGGGAATTAAGACATGATCTTTTAACCGAGAGCTGAGAGCAAGACAAGTTCCATGAACATGCATGCCAGCCCTGAGAGGAAGGGATGATAAGAATAACTCTACTCTGCTTCAATTCTATTGATGTATTAGGACCAGGTAAAATCAGGAACACCTCTAATCCCGTTTCCCCGGACCCCTGTAACGATAAACTTCATTTCTAAGAACTTAAACTTGTTTCAGCAAAAGCTGAGTGAAGATATGACAAAACATGCTAGAAAACAATATTTGAAGCTCTTACTATCACATGGGCACTCATATTAAAAATGAAAGTGTAATAAAAACGCTCTCAATGAGCTCGTGCAGTTAAACCAAGATATAACTATGTTTTAACATTCTGGTAAAGAAACCTTCAAACTTTTCTCAAACCACATATAGAGATGATCACAGAAATTCAAACATGGCATATTCATGAGTGATTTTAGCGAATCGAAGACAGAATGCGAAAAATCAACACAGAGTAACCCGTTCCGGTGTGAGGATGTGCTTGATTTTTATTTTGTAGTTAAATGGAATCGAAGGCAAATCAATCAAATCACTATACCCCAACGAAAACAAAATATATCCTAAATCAAATCACCAAATGAAACCACTAACTCCCAATCGCGAGGAAAATGGGACGGTACAAACCTCGTAAAAGAAGAACACGTTGATAGTTTGTCTTGAGTGAATACTTCTTGCGTCGTAGGGTGGTACGTGGTGGAGATGGATGTGGGGATCGGTGGAGAAAACCGGGGGAAGGGAGAAAATAAAGGAAGGTGGAGAAGAAATGCGAGGAAGGGAGAAAGGAAGGGAAGGGCGTCGGGTGTTTTACAAATCAGAAGCCGGCGTTGGGAGTGCCGGCCATTGGAGTTTTTTAAAAATCAGAAACCGGCGTTGGGAGTCACCAGGCCATTGAAGATTTTTAAAATCCCAGGGCGTTAGTCGATGCCGGCCTTTGCCTGTTCCAAGCAGGTTGGTTATATTTTTGAAAGCAGCTCTTGAGTTCGGATTTTTATTTTTCAAATGGTAAATGGACGTGACATAATAATAAGAAGATAAAAGTAATAGTTTTATCGAGTTAATCATCCATCCCTGTTTGAATTGAACCAGGATTACTCTCTCAATGTTGAATGTGTCTGTGGTATGCCGTATGTATGACTTATTGTCTTTGTACGACTAGTGCACCCCATCCCAGCGCAATCAGGAGGACCCTCCATTAGACGCGGCATTGAACTTCAGCAGCGCAGTCACCGACGCACAGAGACGCCCGTTTCAGAATTTAGATGTAATGGACAGAGTGAATTGATGTAAAAATAAAAATAAAAAATTTGTTATTTTTATTGAGAAATAAAGACTATTATGTTTCTTCAATAAAATGATTTTTTTTTTTGTGAAAATCAATCTGATAAATAAAGTATTCTTTGCTCATTTCTTTTTTTGTTAAAATAAGTATAAATTAAAGTGCATTTGATAAAAGCTAGCAGAAAATGTTATTGTGAAAATGAAAATTTTCAATGGTTTTAATTTACTGATATGTTTAAATAACAAAAATTTTAAAGGCTTTTAATTGAAAAATTTTTAAATGAAAAGCGGTTGAAAATTATAAGTATGTAAAGACTCTTGCGTGGAATGTAAGAATACGATTAAACAAAAAAATTTTAAATGAAAATAAATTAGATGAAAAAACCCTTATAAATAATATAATATTTTGCAGAAATATCTCTTAGTTAGTTTGGATAGTTTTAAAAAGTTTAGATTATATTGGTTATTTTTTAAACATATTTATGTCTTTTTTTTGGATAATATTATTAGAATAAATATTTTTTACATATTTTTTAAACATGTTATTTACAATAATTAATAATTGTAGTGAAAAATAAAATATTATTAAAAACTTTATTTATTTTGGATAATATGTAATTTAATGACAATAAGGGTAAATATATAAAATACATAATTTTCGATGTGGCATTCTGATTATCGAAACAATATATTTATCTTGAATTCGATTGTGTTAATTTATCAACCGATTTTTCTAGGTATAAATTCAATACTTGAAATTCAGCATAATTTTCAATACTTATTTTTGACGCTTAATTTTTATTTTTGTCAAGCAGGCTAGAGTTGTATATCTAAAAGTTTTCATGGATTAGAAATTGCCTCTAAATTAAATATCAAAGCTATCACTCTTTAACTCAATTAGAAGTGAAGTTTTGATAATCAATATGTCACAAACCTAATAAACTGATTCAAATAAACTTTATCAACTTCTATTTTAGCTATAAGAATTATATTATGAAGTTTGAAATCGATTTTATTGTGTTTTCTGCAAAGTCAGCAACAAGAGAAGTTGAAAGGGGCAACACCCTCGAAAAAATTTATTTATATAATGATCTATAAATAAATGATTTTTAATCATATATTTTTAAATTTTCGATTTTTTATGTTCCTTTGACTTTTCCGAGATTTTGTAACTAAATTGATAGGTTGTAGCTCTAAATTGAAGTTGAATGGCAAATTTTGTATTCCTTATTACTTGTTTTCTAGTTGTGTGTTTTTTTAGGGTTTTTAATGTTCCTTTCAGAGAGATTGTGATTAAAATTGATAGTTGTTATTAAGAGCACCACCTTTATATCTCTTTTCATTTATTTTCAGTGTTGCTACACATTGTAGACGTGGAGGTTATATTAATCATGGTTGAATTATGAGTAAGGTACGTATTCATATTATTTTCTCCTAGTTGTGTGTGTTTAGCGTGAATTAGTAGGATATACATTAATTATTGATAGGAGAGCCCAGTGAACCCCATGCCGACAAGCGTTATCATGCCTCCATGAATCACAAGTACAAACGTTCAATAATAAGAGTGAGAAAAAGTGAGTAGTATAAACATTAAATTATAAGAGTGAGAAAAAGTGATGAAGCTGTTAAATTCAAGTTTTTGGATATATTTAATTTTTTTTTTAAATTATTAAAGTTTGAAAATAAAAATATTACTAAAATTAGTGCATGAATAATAATATCGTAATTGCGGTCGTGATGCGATGTGCTTTTAAAAATTAAGAATATTTAATAATGCCATAACTATGATATTAACTAAAAAAAATTATAATACCATAGTTAATTACTGTTGATGTATTAGTTTGGACATTAATTTTATTTTTAAGCTATTTTATTAAAATTTATTTTAAAAAAATCGAATGCTCGTGAAATTCTTTGTTGACGGATCATATAGTGGACTAACAATATAAGAACATCCGACGAGCGACGTGATAATAAGCGTTCCTAGTCTACAATATAAAAAGTAGGGAAGGCAGCTGGTGGCTTCTTGTCATCTTCCAGACAAATGATCAGGAAACTCAGTGGCATGATCTTTCTGTCTCTCTTCAGAGATCTTTTCACTTTTTAATGCATATTTGATAAAAATATTAAAGTTGACAGGAAGAATCCATCCCAGCGAGGATACCTTAGCTGATCAAGAAAGAAATTCAAATTCCAGACCAAGAAGCATTTTCTACTATAACATCGTATTGACCTTACAATCAAGGAAATTATTTACAAAATCATATTCTGCTTACCTTAGTAGAAAAAGAAAAAGAGAAAAATAATCATATTCACTGAACTACTAAGCATTTTCTACTATAACATCATATCTACCTTTGCTGTAGTTTTCTTACAAAATCATATTTGCTTGTATATTACTCGCATTCAACATATCTATTGTATACCTGTTCTTATCATCTGTACCTTGTTTATATCATATTGACCGTACTTTTATCCCATTTTTATACTTCAATTATAAACTTCATAACTGCATTCGTATTATTCATTTTTTTTTATTTATCATATTATAGATTCTTTGTACCCACAACTAAATTCTTCATCTCCGTGTTTCCAGAAGTTTCATTTGTTAAATGTAGATTGAATAGTACAAGATAATAAAAGGAATGTTAAGTTTGATTAATAATTATTAACCTTATAAATATGATTAATCTAAATAATATTTATTAACGCAAGTCAAACATGGAGACAAAAAATGCTTGAATATTGGTGTTTAAACAGAGAAATCTGATTCCTGAAAATGTCGAAAAAATATAATAAAGAGTTTAAAGAAAAATACAAAAATACCCAAGAACTTATTTTTACATTTTAACTTATTTTAATTTCCCAATGAAGACTGAGTTTACCTACGATGTTTAGCTATAAAAAATAATTTATTTTAATGTCCTACTTATATTTATTTAACTTATTTATTCAGTCAATATAAAAAAAATTCAAAAATACATAAATTTTCAACTAGTATTAATTATATTTCTATTATGAACAATATTATGGATGTCCATAAACTCTCCATTAATCTCGATATTAATAGGTACATTGAATATACATTGATGTATATAGGTTACGAATGTGTAGGTTACAAATGTGTAGGTTACGTATTTATATACACATTAATGTATTCATGTATTAAACCCTATAAATAGGGAGCCTTTTGTATAGTCTAATGCACATGAAGAATAAGAAATCTCTCCCTGTTTTCTTCATATCTCTCGCTCTCTTGTTCTTCTATTTTATAATATGTTATCGGCCACAATACCATTTGGATTTTCAAGAAATATATTGAAGGTATATTGGAGAATATGGAAACTCATCGGTGGGATCCTCGATCGGTGGCTTGATGATAATGTGTCTCGTAGATAGTGCACATCAACACATACTATACTTAAGGATAAAGTATTTTCTTTTTAATAATGTGGGATCGAGATGTGAATACAATATCGAGGTAGTGCAAATTGATTGAGGGCTCGAGAGAGCTAATATATTGTTGCAGGAGGAACAAAAATTCATATTGATGATTCATTATATTCTACAAAGTCTCAAAAGAAATTTATTGGAGTTTTAAGATATTCGTGAAATGGATATCATATTGAGACTACGAATGAAAACGACATTGAGTATTTATATATTACCAACGTTGGCTCGGGTAGAAAAAAATATATTGGAAAAATTACCGTTTTTCCTACGGTTTGTACTACACAAACATAAGCACAATTGAGGCACATGCCATAGTAAACTAGAAGTTTACTGATGAAAATAATTTTATTGTTTGGCATGGCCCAGGTGGGACATCACAGTTATAATGATCTGAAGAATCATTTAAAAATTCAAGTGGGCATTCCTTGAAAAATCCAAAAAGATTTTATTAAATGAACACCGTGTCTTTGCTTGTTCTCGAGGGAAGTTAATTATAAGGCCATCACCAGCAAAAATAAGGACATAACCTTGCATTTTGCGGCGTATACAAGGGAAATATATGTGGGCTTATTCATCCACCATGTGGACCATTTCGATGTTATGATTCTGATTGATGCATCAACGAGATGGTCACATGTCTATTTGTTATCAACGCGTAACCAAGCATTTGCTAGATTGCTTGCTCAAATAGTCGATTCTGGGCTCATTTTCGGATTATACGATTGAATCCAATTCGATCTTGACAATCTTTGGAGAATTTACTTCCCAAGATTTTAATGATTATTGTATGTCTATTGGAATAACCGTTGAACATCACGTAGCATATGTTCATACACAAAAGCGGTCTTGAATCGTTTGATACGCGCCCATTCAGTGAGTTGGTCATTACTAATGAGGGCGAGCTCCCCCAACCTGTTTGGGGTCATGCTATTTGCATGCGGCGACAACGGTCGTGAATAACGAATTATCATGAGTTCTCTCCTTTTCTGGTGGTTTTGGTCGAACCAAATATTTCCCATCTAAGGGTTTTGGGTGTGTGGTATATGTTCGATTACTCCACCACAACGCACTAGATGGGTCCCCGAAGAAGATTAGAGATATATGTTGGATATGAATCTCCGTCGATAATCAAATATTTAGAGACATCAACTGGAGATTTATTTACGGCTCGTTTTGCTAATTGTCATTTTGATGAATAAGATTTTCCAACTTTAAAGAAAGAAAATAAACAGTTGGAAAAAGTTATTGAATTGGAATCAATTGGCCGTTGTCTCATCTTGACCCTCGCCTGAAAGGAATGTGAGCGCGGAGTTCAAAAAAGATTATTCATTTGCAAAATTTAGCAAATCAATTGCTAGATGCATTTACTAATCCAGAAGAGAGTAACTACATCTTTATACCGGTTGCTAATGCTCGGTTAAATTGATGTCCTTTGTAGGACAATGCATTTGCTAATGAACCTAAACATCAGTGGGCGTGGTCGACCCGATTGGTTCCAAAGATAAAAATCCTCGAGGAAAGAAAAGGATCAAAGGATGAGTTGAGGAATTGATGGCTCTAAAAGAGTCCCAGTTGTAATTCGAGGAAGAAATTCGAATTACACGAAACTTGTAGCCAATCGGGAGATCTCGATAAACTATGTCCTGGCCCAGCGAAAAGGTGGAATCGGAATAAAATCGCGTCGATGATATATTTGCACATAATGTGGCACTCGACATTGTTAATGACAATGAGGACCTTGAGCGAAATGCAGCTCGAGGAATGTAGGCAGAGAGATGATTAGCCAAAATGGAAAGAATGCAATTGAAGCGAGGTGAATTCTCTTTGAAAACCACGAAGTTTTGGTCCTATTGTACTTACACGATGGTGTCAAACACGTAGGATACAAATGGTATTTGTGCAGCGAGACACGACAAATAAAGTTGTCGGATATAAAGGCGCGATTAGTTGCATAAGGATTCTCTCAAAAGACACGACATTGATTATGAAGAGGCGTATTCCGCATGATGGATGCGGCAGCTACTTTTAGATATTTAATTCTTTGTGATACCAGAAAAACTTGGTATGTGTTTAATGGATGTAGTTACGGCATGGACCACTTGACTGTGACATTTACATGAAAATCCTAGAAGGATTAAAATTGCCTGCAACACATAATTTTGGTCCTCGAGAACTTTACTCGATAAAATTATGCAGATCTCTATATGGGTTGAAACAATCTGGACGCATGTGGTATAATCGTCTTAGTGAATATTTATTGCGAAAAAGGTATAAGAATGATCCTTTGCCCATGTATTTATTAAAAAAGATAAAGGTCGAGTTTGTTATAATTGAACATGTTGATGGCTGAGTTATTGACTGAATTGACTTTGGGAAGCAGAGCCAAGTCGACTTAAAGAAAGAATTTGAGATGAAAAATTTGGGAAAAACAAAACTTTGCCTTAGTTTGCAGATTGAACACTTAGAGAATGGAATTTTTGTTCATAAATCAGCTTATATATCAAAGGTGTTGAAACGATTCTATATGGATAATGCCCATCCATTGAGCACTCGATGGTTGTAAGGTCATTAGATGTGAATAAAGATCCTTCAGGCCTAGGATGGATGATGAAGAACTTCTTGATCACAGTACCATATCTTAGTGCTATTGGAGCACTAATGTATCTTGCAAGTCATACGACTTGATATATCATTTGCAATAAATTTATTAGCAAGATATAGTTCTTGTCGACAAGAAGACATTGGAATGGAGTTAAACATATATTGAAAATTGTATCTTCGATACGATGGATATGGGCCTATATTATCCCGATGTACTGGCGAAATTAATTGGTTATGCGAGATAAGAGGATATATATGCGACCCTCGCAATGCTCGATCTAAATGGGCTATTTGTTCACATGTGGTGATACAACCATTTCATGGCCTTCTACCAAACAATCGATTCACATACATCTTACAATCATCGGAAGTCTTAGCAATTCGTAGGCAAGTCGGAATGTTTTTTGGTTAAGATACGCCAATACATCATATTCGAGGATCATGTGGTTTGTCTTTTAGCAAGGAGGTTCCGACGACCTTGTATGAAGATAATGCTGCATGCATTGTTCAATTAAAAAATGGGTACATTAAAGGGGATAGAACAAAACATATATCACCAAAATTCTTTTTCACTCATGATCTACAGAAGGGTGATATTAATGTTCCAATAATTCGTTCAACTAATAATCTACTTGATTTATTCACAAGGCTCTACCTCTTTTGCAACATTTGAAGGAACAGTTCATAGCATTGGAATGCGCGGGCTCGATTTAAAGTGATGTTGAGAAGGGGGTGATTTTTGCTTTTGTACTTTCTTTTTTCCTTCCCACCATGGTTTTGTCCCACTGGGTTTTCTTGGTAAGGTTTTTAATGAGACAGTATCATGGACATCCAAGGGGGAGTATTATGAACAATATTATGGATGTCCATAAACTCTCCATTAATCTCGATATTAATAGGTACATTGAATATACATTGATGTATATAGGTTACGAATGTGTAGATTACAAATGTGTAGGTTACGTATTTATATACACATTAAATATATTCATGTATTAAACCCTATAAATGAGGAGCCTTTGTATAGTCACAATACACATGAAGGAATAGAAATCTCTCCCTGTTTCTTCTAGATCTCGCTCTCTTGTTCTTCCCTATTTTATATCAGAGCTTCATTTTTTCTTTTATATTTTCTGACAACCCAGACATAAGAAAATCTTCTCTTTTTTTAACTCTCCTTTGTGTCTTTGGAGCCAAAATCACCCTAAATATTACACTTGAACAAATGAATTTCACCTGATGAGATCAATCCAATCCATGGTACTTGAACACAAAAGCCATTCTTGTTAACTTTTCCTACATAATTAAATGATTCATATAACAAGCGAAAAATGCGGGGAGGGGTTTGAAGAATCTTTGTTTTCCTTCTTTGGCTTAACTTACACACATTCTTGTGATATTTACATTTTGACTGGTACAAACATCATCCACTCAGCCCTTTTACCCAAAAACAATGACCTTGCTAATTGCACACACAATTACAAGAAATCAAAATATCAAAACGTCTTTGTCTCACCCAGTTTGTTTTCCTGCTAGCGGTAGTAGTATATAACCTGAAAGCCAACCATATGGGGTTGGCATTTATAAAATCATCAGCTCTACTCTGAGAGCATCATGACGATCATGCTTATTTTACGTGTATATGATGATCCCTTGCGGCGTAATAGGATACCCGGCGATATCAGCCACCAAACTAATCTTCCACGGATGATGATCCCAGTGATAGCCATGTGATCACAAATAAGATTGTCTTGACGATTAAATAACGTAATAGCATTAGCTAAGGAATGAATACAATAGGGATATAATTCTTCCCGCTAGATTGGATAAACTCCGGTGTCTGAAGGATCAATGATCTGCTAAAGAGGTGTTATATCTTAATTACCTTGACATGTATTTGATACCCATTACGTCATAAGTTGGATGTTCATTCCACCTTTGTCACCTTCAAGCAACTTGTTGAAAACTATTTCATCACCGCCATTAAAACACTTTACACAAATAATGGGGGCGAATTTTAAGCCCTTCGGTCCTTTCTCGCGACGAGTATAACCCATCTCCCTTACCTCCCACACTCTTAGTTATCTTGAATTATTATAAGCGCCCGACATTAGCATATTGTCGAAACAGGTCTCACTCTCCTACATCAGGCATCCATCCCTCTCACCTTTTGGCCATATGCATTTGTTGCAGCTGTCTATTTAATAAATAGAATGCCTAAATAAATATAATGCTTAAAGCTGGTCTTTTTAATAAATAGAATGCCTAAAGCTGGCCTTTCCCTTGATTCCTCTTTTGAAAAGTTATTCAACAAAACTCCCGACCCGTCCAAACTACGCGTCTTCAATTGTTTGTGTTTCCTTTGGTTGCATCCCTATTCTTCCCACAAACTCGAACCCAAATCTCGTCCTTGTGTCTTTCTCGGTTACTCCCTCACTCATAGTGCTTTTTTGTTTTTGACCATACGCTCGAAAAAAACCTTTGAGTCGTCATGTCAGTTTATGGAAAATGTATTCTCATTCGTGTCTCTCTCGCATTCGCCACCCAGATAGCAGTCTGAGACTCTGCACTCCCTTCCACTGGATTCCTCTCATGCGACCTATCCAACTCTGCACCCTCTTTATTCCCACTTTACCCATATACGCCTATCTCACGAGCTCTTCGTTCATCCCGTCACCCACTCTTCCTCCTTGGTGCATCTCCCCACCCATGCGGAGTATGATCCTCACCCATTTGTTGCGTTCGTGACATCACCCCACCGTCCTCCTCCCGAGTTACACATCTCCACCTTGTCTGAAGGCAGACCTCCTGTTCTTCGTTCACCGTCACCCTACCCGTCATCGGTGTGCATCTCCCCCACTTGTCTAGTAGACTCTGATTCTTTGCTTCCCTCCTATCCCTAGCCGAATCCTCCTGTAGCATCCTCTATACCGTGACCTCTATGAACTATTGCGTTCATCGCCCCATCACCAGCTCGTCGCTCTCGCATTTTATCTCCTTCATTACCAGGCCTCACTGAGCCCCGCTCGTTCATCACCATCGCCCCACAGCCCTCTGCCAACTTGCTTCCAGGCCAGTCAACACCATTCCAATGAACTTCTCCATACTTCTTTGTTGGGTCCTCTCCCTTCCGCCCCTCACCAGTCATTCTCTGGAGCCCTTTCCATACCATCTCCCCTCTCCCCATTAAACCATCACGGAGTAAACCTACTCTAAAAATGTCATCATCAAACCCAACCCAAAATATGGCCTCATCACCATAATTTTAAGGTATCCTTTGAATCTGCACCTATTGTACCCGTAGTGGCGGAGCAGATTGGTTGGTGGGGTAAGATTAAGTAAGAGGATTTTGCAACATTTGATGGAAGGCCAGTTTAGCAGCGAGTTGAATCATATTGCAATGGGAAAAAAAAATCAAAACAATTCCAGTGGGGGCAAGTGCCCCCACTATACACTTGGTGGATCCACCCTTGGCAGAGAGCTCTCGAAAGTCCCCGAGTGGGTTAAGGCGATCACGAGGGAAGAATATGATGCTCTCATACCGGAACATCATGGACTCTGGTTCCCTCAAGGCTGGGAGCATCTGACAAATAGGTGTTTCGCATCAAACAAAATCTCGACTGCTTTATTGCACGGTATAAAGCTCGCCTTGTTGCTAAAGGCTTTCACCAATAGTCGGGCATTGACTTTCACGAGACTTTCAGTCCCGTGATAAATCCCATCATCATCCTTACTGTGCTTAGCATTGCACTCAATCGCAAGTGGGAAATTCACCAACTTGATGTAAATAATGCCTTTCTCAATGGGCATCTTACGGAGGAGGTCTATATCAAACTGTAGCAGACATACGAAACGCCCGATTCTCGCATCATGTTTATTTGTTACCAGAGGCTATTTATATGGGCTCAAATAGGCTCTCTGTAGGCACAGTTCCAGAAACTCCACCTGCTGCTCTCTCTCGCTTTGTCATCTGTGAGACTCACCCCTATTTGTTTCCTCTCTACATAATCGCTCATCTATTTCTGATTTATGTTGATGATTACGATTATTACGGTGACCCCTCGCATCAACAATATGTCACAATAACTTGACTCACAAATTCTCCACAAAGGATCTTGAGGGTGCTATCTTTCTTTTGGCCAGGTTGAGGTTTGGCAACCTAAGCGAGGCCTTCTACTATCTCAACCTGAAACATATTTATTGATCTTCTGAGCAAACATAACATGTTAGACTCTAAACTTGTCTCTACCCCGCTTGCAGTAGGTACTTCTCTGACTACTAAAGATGGTACTGCGCAGGTCAATGCCACCATGTACCAATAAGTGGTTGGTGGCCTCCAACATCTCTAGATGACTCAAGCGGATAATACCCTTTGTAGTGAACCAGCTCTCATTTATTCACGTGCATCGATCTGAACACACCATTGGGAGCGATCAAGCGTATGCTGTTATCTTAATAGCACGAGATCCTTGAGTATCCGCTCTTGAAGGCACTCCTCTGCAATTGCATGGTTTCTCTTATCACGAAGCCCGGAACATAGCCCGGATAGGTACGCCACCAGTGTTTTTCTTGTGCCTCCGGTGCTAATCCAATTTCCTAGAGTTCTACAAAGTAACGCACTGTTGTTCGTTCTTCCATCGAGGTTGAGTATCGTGCAATTACGATTGCTGCTGCCAAATTTCAATGTGTGAAATCGTTGTTGTTGGAACTTCTTGCACTAGTGTAGTTGACGCCCACCCCTATTCTCGGATAACCTTGGTGCCACTTATCTCTCCGTTAATCCTATATTTAATTCTCGCATGAAATACATTGCGATTATTATCATTTTGTTCATGGCCTGATTTAGTCGTCTGAGTTGCGTGTTGTTCATGTCTCCGTTGGTGACTAGCTTGCTGATACACTTACCAAACCTTTATCTCGGTCTTGCCTCTTTTGCCTATGTAACAAGATTGGTGTTATTTATGGCACACCATCTTGAGGGAGCATATTAAAGTATATTTAGGGTTTCTTTTTATTGGCTTTATGCTATTACAATTTTATCCTTATATTGGTATATATATATATATATACATATATATATATATATATATATATCATATATATACTTCATAATAGTTAATAATATTGAGTCTCTTTCATAACACTTATAACACTTATATTATTAATAATAATATAAGTCTCTTTCATAATAATTAACACAATAATATATATATATATATATATATATATATATATATATATATATATATATATATATATATATATATATCATGCTCACGATCAACAATTATCTTTTCGAAAAAGTCGGCTTAATTATTTATTTAGAATGATATAATGGATGTTGGGCCTACCAATGCCTGTTTATTTGGTACACAAATCAAGTTCACAATATTTAATTTTATTGAAATTATGGATTTAATGTGTTATTGAAATTATAAAAAAAAAAACCATGATTAGAAATTGATAGTTTGAAAATTGAAATTTTGGAATGGTTGAATTGAAATTTCAGAGATTGAGAATTTTGAATTGAAAATTTAAAAATTGAAAATGAATTGGAATGTGAAAATTGATAATTTAATTAAAATTTGGGAATCTTGAATTAGAAAATTTAGAATTAGGAATTTGGAAGACCGAAATTTGAATTTTTGAGATTATGAATTTTAGAAGTTGAGAATTTTGAGTTGAATTTGAACATTTAGGATTCCAAGGAATTTAGGGAGCTGGAATCATAAGTTAGGAGAATAGACTTAATTTTGAAAATTGGAAACTTTGAATTGAAAATTACGAATTTGAATATTGGAAAAATGAGAATTTTACAACTTGATTAAGAACCACCAGCGTAGTGGGATTTTTAAGATTTACCATAATTAGAAAAATAAATTTTAAAATATAAAATAAAAATAAAAATTTCCAAATCTATGGAGTTATTACCAAGCCAGCGCCACATCGTCTTCGCATCTTCAAAACACGATTTGTAGCATGCAGAAAATACCATAATAGTTTTATAACATGTTGGGGTGTAAAATAAATTAAATTATATTTTATTGGAGTTAAATGGCTAAAACGAAAATAGTAAAACTACAAGAAAATTTTATAGGAACAAAATAAATTTGATAAAATTTCAAATGAGGGGTCATAAATGTGTAATGTAAGTGCCAAAGTATAAATAGAATGAAATGAAGGGGAAATGAAATTGAAATGAAGATCTAAAGTGAGAAAAATGAGAATTAGTGTGTAGCCAAACAAGGCTTAGTGCAGGATTTTGATTAAATACCAAATATTGGTCTTTTAGAGGCATTTTGCACATTTAGTAAAAGAAGGGGAGAGAAAAAGCTAGGGCAAATCCAGTTGAGGGAAAAAGGAGATGAGTGGATGATTTTCCTGAATAGGATCAAGGATTTAGGTGATCAAAAAGAGAAAGAAAAAGAAAGAAAAAGATTGAAAGATATATGAAGTAAGTAAACCAAACCCTAACCCCCATTTTCTTATGTTTGGGTTGGGGAAAACCCCAACTTTGAATAAAAGTGTTTTTATTGGTTGCTCTAAGTTGTTTTTGGTTGTTTGATTGCCTCTGGTCTTCAAATGATAAATTTTTGTATAAAGGAAATGTTGGGTTTTTAGGAGAGATGCTGTCAAAATTTTCTCAAAACCTATGTTTTTGTTTTTGTCATAACTTGGTCATCACTCATAAATTGAGTGATTCAAATTTCTGGGTAAACTAAACTTCTAGGAGAACAAATCTTTCTGAAATAAGTATATTCAAATTTGGACCCTATTGGACCCAGAAATTCGTCAGGTGAGGTTACATTTTTCGGTCGATTAAGTTCGATTCGATGCGGAGTTTGGTGTTTCGAACCGATTTTGAATATTTAGGTCATAAGTTGAGTTTCACTCATCCAAATTGAGTGATTCAAATTTTTGGGTAAACTAGACTTCTAGGAGAGAAAATATTCTTGAAATAAGTGTATTCAAATTTGGACCCCAATAGACCCAGAAATTCGTCAAAGTAAGGCTCTGTTTTTTGGTCAATTCTGTTTAGTTATGATACAGTTTTGGTGTTTGGAGCAATTTCGGTATTTAGGCCATAACTTGGCCATCACTTATCTAAATTGAGTGATTCAAGTTTTTGGGTAAATTAGACTTCTAGGAGAATAAATCTTCTTGAAATAAGTGTATCCAAATTTGGACACCATTGAACCCAGAAAATTCATCAAAATGAGGCATATCGATGCCTAAAAAGAATGATAAGAATGTCTAAGGATGAGGAAATTAGGAAAAATGAAAGGAATAATGTACCGGAAGGGAGTCGGGTAGAAATAAAACATAAATAGAAACCTTAGAATATCCAACTAATATATGATTGTCATTTGTAATGGATTAGGGGCTAACGAAGATGAAAGCCCGAGTTGAGGTCGAGATTCCGAGGACAGGAATCGAAAGTGCAACAAGCTTTTTTGGTTTGTTCTCTACTTCTCTCTCTCTAATTCCAAAGTGTTTGAATGATTACAAAATGATTTGGATTGCTGAAATGATTTATAAGAAAAAACATATTTATTTGTTTTAACTGATTTTAGGCAATTGACTGTAAAATGATTTGCATATGAAAAAATGCATGAGTATTGAAAATGAATTGTTTGTATAAATGTACATGCTATATTGTATTTTGCTATGAATGACTTGAATGCCCTTAATAGAATGTTAACCATTAAATTTGAGTTGAGGATTGATTGATATACTAATAAGGGTCAAATTAGTAGTACTGCGAACGAACGTAATGATGTGTCACTCCGATCCGTTTCCCAGTGGGACAGTATCGGTAGTGTTCACGAATTGATTTTTAATAACCAGTCAGCAGCCCAGTGGGACCGTACTTTATTACAAAATGTTTTTATCGACTGCGACCAGTAGGGCCGATTGTCGGTGATTCAGATTTATCACGTACCTTAGAAAGTATAGGTTAAATTCGTTTAAGGAGCAAAATGATAAGAATATTTATGAAATGCATTATTTGTGTTTTGAATAGAAGTCTATTGCATATGGTACATATTTAGGAATTATTAATGAATCGTAAATGAATGTATATGAAATGAATATATGTTGTATTTGCATTGATCATTAAAAAAAATATTCAAAAGCATGGTTGGAAACGATTGCATGATTTGACTTAAAAAGCGAAATGGAAGAGGAGTACTATATAGAACCACTAAGCATGTGAAAATGCTTAGCGTGTTCAACTTTTATCATCGTTGTAGCAGTCTTAGAAATTGAGCAGTACAAAGGCGGATGGGCCAGTAGTGAATCGGAGTCATCGTCAAGTCACCGCAGGAGAGATAAGTAAACTCGAGTCACATACATATATGGAAATTATTCAACTCATTTTGTATAAACAACGTATGAAAATTGAACTATGATTTTGTTTTGTAAATATTTGGATATTGGCGGCTAATAATGCCGCATTGTATAAATGTGGAAATGGATCAAATGGGCATGAAATGCCATATCGAATGAAAAAAAGTTTTGTAATCAAATGATGGACCCCCTTTATGTTAAAGTGGTATTTACGTATATATATTTTTATTGAATATTTGAAATGTGTTTAGAAAAGTAATTGTATTTGGATTATTCTAAATGATTCGAAAAAAGAGAAGAAGAGAGTGAGGGTACAGGTCCCACAATTAGGGTTCAACCTCAGGGTCGGGTCGGAGTGTCGAGATGCGGCGACACGGGCCATCTACGATTTAATTTGAAGACACGATTTCAATGTTAAAATGTGAAATCGTGTTTTGAAGACACGATTTTATTGAAAAATTGTAAATTTGTGAAGTCGTATTTTAAGGACACAATTTCAGTGTAAAATTTTAAAGTCGTGTTTTGAAAATGCGGTTACACGTATAAAATTTATGAAGTCGTGTTTCAAAACCACGATTTCGATGTAAATTAATGAAGTCGTGTTTTGAAAACACGACTTCAGTGTAAAATTATGAAGTCGTGTTTTGAAAACACGACTTCAGTTTAAAATTATGAAGTCGTGTGTTGAACTGGCGACTTTAGTTTAAAATATATATATATATATATATATATATATATATACAAATTTAACTTGTAATAAGCATATGCATGATCTTGATAATTGCGTTTAATAAGGTAATGAAGAATTCCAAGAGCTTGATAATTGCATTGTATAGGTTTTTGTTCAACTAAATAAATAAATAAATAATGAAAAGGAATTTATATGAAATCTATGATATTTAGCTCAAACAATACATGTTTTTAAACTATGATTATGGTTGGTTAAGTCAAGTTTTGTCTTCATATTTTATAATTTTTAAATTGAGAAGAAGTCCTAGGATATAATACATCTACGCTCATGATATGAATTACTATGATTTGAAGGGCTATGTTTAGCCTTTGCAAAGTACTTAAAAAAGAAAAATATTACAAAATGATTTTTGTAGGTTAGTTTCCAATAGAAAATAGAAATGAAATTGAATATAATTGTAAGGCAGAAAATTCAAATTTTTTGGAAAAATATACTTGGTAATTTCGGTCAAAACCAATTTTCCACCGTCTCGGATGATGAAACGGACTTCACTTGGATTGGGATTGTCTCGCGAGGAAATCTAGCTACCACGTAGAATTTCGTCGAATTCCGAGACAGTCGTAATTTCACGTTTTTGAAGCTATAGGGTAGCCGGGTCTTGAGTAAAGCGGGTTTGAGAGACATGTGATGTGACAAAAGTCACCTACTACATGTACTCTTGTAACACATGTTGCAAGATGAGAGAGATGATGAAATAGATGGACTAGATAGTGTCAAGTGTCAAAAATCCAAGACTTAGGGATATGATGGGAATTAAATGAAAGTTTAATGATAATAAGACAAAAACGTGAATAGTGTTGTCTTCTCCATTTTTGAAGACAAAATGGGCAGTAGCTGGAACAAGAAATGGAGTGGCTAGGCATTTTGAGTTTTAGAGAGAGAGAGAGCACCTTCTCTCTAGGATTCCGGCCGATCAGACCGTCGGTTCTCAACGGAGCAAGAAGTAAAGTTGCTTTACGTGGCGAGGGCTACGCGTGGGCACCGATTTGGTGGAGTTTTGACAACTCCAAGAGGTATGGATCTTTCCCTACTTGTGTTAATTTTTTGCTAAGAGCCATGTAAATGATTAGGAATGTTCTGAGGCTTGTTTTAGCCGTAAATTCGGTCTCAAAAGCTTTGAACCGAGTGAAGAAAAATCCTATTTGTGTGGTCGTGAACAGTAGCAAGGTTTCAGCATTCCCACGTGAATAATGTTTCTGAAAATTTTTGGTGTGAAAATGTGTTTGGTTGAGTGATTCAAAATGAATTGCTCGTGAAGCTAATTTTGAATTGTAATTGATTGTGAATTTGCATAACATGTTTTTATGTGATTTAATTAGCATGTTAATATATATGCATGTGAATATATTAGCATGAATGTGTTGGAGGTTAATCATGCACATTCCATATGCAGCAGGGCACCACTGGGAATATTAGGAGTGAGTGCATGACCCATGAAATGGAAACAAAAATGTTTGTGAAAGGAATTTGGCTTGAAGATTTTCAGAAGAATTGCCTTGGAGGGACGTCCAGCAGATCACTTCGGGATGAGGACCATGACGTTCCGGAGGTTATCCGACAATTCGCCTCGGAGGGTAGTCCCGGTATTTTCACGAAATTCGGTAGTGAGTTTTGAGAACAAAAGCTTTGTTTTGGCTTGGATATTTTTGTCGCATTCGGCAGGCATATGTGAGGGAGTCGGTGAGGACTCGGGACATGGGATTGGTCAAGTAGACATTCGAGTAAGTTCATGAAATTGCTTGAATGTGATTGTTTGCCATGCATGTGCACTTAGGTGGGAGTAACCCATGTAGGAAATTATCTCTACTGGGTTTTGCTCACCCTGTCAAGGGATCACCATTTCAGGTACATGGAGACGTCGGGAAGGCGACCTTTCGCTAGAAGGTTGCGTGTTAAGCCCAGACTTGTGGCTTTGATATTGTTGTATAACATGTATTAGAACTCTATATTTTTAATATATGTTGTATTAAGAGTAATTTATTAACTCTTGAACCATGTAAATATAGTTGGTTGAGATATATTATGTGATGATGCGAGAGCCCAGTGGCCCATTGTTTACTGCATGTCCCTATGTGTAGTAATTATTGATTATTGGGACCCGAGGTTTGTACCTTGGGTAGAGCTTCAGTACAAAGGAGACTGCCTTGGTACTGCACCATGAGTGGTGTCGGGTTGCAGGCGTCCACGGAAATATCCCCGTGGAGTTGACCGGGTTGTTAGCAGGACCCACAGTTTTGGGCGTCCTAATAATACAAATAGTTAGAAATTTAAACATTTTCAAATTACTTAATAATTGAGCTGATGATCTTTTCAACGGCGGGCTTGGCGTGCTTGAATTGCCTTGGCGGTCCGGCCGACTCCATGAAGAATCAGGCCGGATTAACCTCATGAACAGGGGACCTCAGGCACTCGAACGGATATAGAAACTTTTCCTCAAAACAATCAAATAAAATCCATGGAGCGAACCCCTTTACAATCCTTAACCTATCTTTTAAAATAATGCGGAAGCGAAGTGGTAAATTTTTTTTTTTCTTTTGTTTTCTTTCTTTTTTCAAACCCTTAGATTTTTCAGAAAATCGGCCAGAGTTTCCTCTATTTTTCATACTTTCCCAAATTTACAAAAACCTGCGAAAACATTTAAAAACACTTCTAATCTTTCAATTCTCAACTTCCATTTTAGGACTCCTCGTCCACAACCCAATTAAGCACACAACTCAATCAAGCAAAATATATACATATACATTTATTTACTTCAATCATCAAAACATTCAAAACCTCGTCAATTCCATGCACGGTTTATAAGGATTGGGCTTGAGCCGGACTTAAAGCGGAGCAGCCGCCTCACGTGCCTCGTCGCGAGGATCAAAGCCCCTTGTAGTTCCTTTTCAAAATTTATACATACATATACTTGTAAAATATTCAACATATACAATATGCAAAATTATATATAATGCGATCCACATACGTCGTCTCCTCGATGTACGACTCATATGAGGATGCTCTATAGGCCCTTTTTGTCTCAAGTCTGAAAATGTTTTGAAACATACGAAAAGAGTTAGCTAAAGGAGCTCGATGAGTGTACATTTTTATTAGACAACATTTTGTTATATATCAAAGTAATAAATACTTATACAATTAAAAATCAATTTATGGCACAAGCTTTCTTTTTAATGGAACCCGGAGATAACACACACCCGGCTGGGTTTTGGATACGGCGGTGAGGGCAGTCTCAATCAGTCATAACCACTAAGCTACGGGAAACTCCGCCTTGCATAGGGTTCCAGTCTGCTTACCTTATCACGTGTAAGGATATTACACTAAAAATCTATTTCCCTCCCTCTGTTAGTAACCTATAATTATTCCCTCTAAATCCTTACACGCTTAAGATACCTCGGCTGATATAAGTCATAACAGTCATATAGGGTTAGGGTAACCATCAGTAAAACATTTATTCACAACACATTTATTAATTCATTTAAATCTTTTACTTTATCATTCAAAACACATATATACGCAAATATACATATGCATTCTTTACACAGTTTTAAACTTCCATAATGCCTTAACACATGCATACATATGTAATTTCATATAAATATATATATTTAGGCAAGATCACTAAACTTTTCATTAAACATTTACATTTACATTAAACTTTTCAGTTTAACATTAAAGCCAGTTCACTTTTTAAAACTCAATTTCCAAAAACATCATTTTTACACTCACTAGTTCATAGCTTTCGATCAGCTTCTTCGAAGTAATTCTGTTTCAAATCCGATAGTCCTTTTCACATTTTTCAAGAAAAACCACAACTAACCATTAACCATAACTTCCATTTAACCCACCATACACATTCATTTTCACCTAACCACACTTCACAATACATAATTAAGGAAATGACCAAAATACCCTTTACTTTACAAAATGACCTTCATGTCCTAAATTCAAATCCTTTTCTTTTCTAACCAATTCCAATGCATTTCTAGAGTTAATATTCACCCTAAAACACATGGAAATTACCAAACTACCCTTGACCCCTCTCATTTCCCCTTTTTGGCCGAAATATGCACAAGCCATATTCAATTTTGTTCTTTCATTTTTCTTCATTCTAATCACTCCAATCTAATGCCTTATACCTCAATTTCACTAATCCCTAACCAATTTCAACATATCACACAAATGCTTTATCAAACCTAACCCAATCACCCACTTTATTTTCAAACCCTAACCTAATCCAATTCTCTCCATTTATATCCGTCATCATGATTCGTAACCACATCACGCTTGAATTAACATCCGTATAAGAAAATCAAAGCATTAGACATGAAAAACATTTAAAATCCAACTTTCCGCCCGTAGAAACTTACTGGATTTCTTGAGTTTTCCTTGGCTTTTCTCTCTTGCTACCGCCCAGGAATCACTTGAAGAGCTTGAAGGAGGAGAAAAACTCACCTCTCACACTTGCTCCGTTTTCTTCCCTTTCTCTGTAACCTTTCTTTTCTCTCTTTTCTTCTCCTTTTCCTCTCATAGCCGTGTTCTCCTCTTTTGAGCACACTTAATGCTAAATTTAGCTTTTGACTCTCTAGCTTCAAAATTGCCCTTAGACAAAGAATCCCGTTGGTCCGTTCTCATGAGTCACTAACCATTAACTCCAGCCACTTAAAAATTTTGATTGGCTCTTGTGCCCCGAGAATCTCATTGGTCCATTCTCATGATATTTTAATCGCAACTTAACCATTAAAGGTTTTGATTGGCTCTCCTGATAATATCTTCCATGTGTGACGCCATCATGGTTTGTAATAACAACGAAACATCGGGGATCAAACGTGAAGAATATTCTGCGGACAAATCTGACACCGGTCGAACGGCGAAATCCAGTGTGATCTTCCGATTGGATTCAGTTCGATCGCGACCGGTTGATGTTCGATCAGATCAGGTTTGTGATAATGCCATCGAATGACTGGATGCGGGATCTTGGAAGCGGACTCAGTTTGGGTTCGATGGACTCGCTGGTTCAGTCCGGGGTTGTTGCGACATTTAATTGTTCAAGCGGCGACTCGTTGATAGATGTAACGATCTGTTGAAATGGTTGAATCGCGAAACTGGTTTTCTGCGTTAATAACAACTAATGGTTTTCGTGAAAAATGCATTATGGATTATTGGTGGAAGGAAGACTGGTTTGTATTTGTGCCCAAATGGCGTCAGGAGCTTAAATTCTAAATACACTCGCTTACATCATTGGACCTCTATTGATTCAACAACTACCATTATAACATTCAATAAGGTTGGGGTTTTACACTCCACACGTTGGACTCCTCTAAAAAAACAAGAAACAACAAGGATCGGCGTTGCTCACAGCGTGTTCGAGTTGTCATCACGATCGGCGAGTGAAACTGTTTGTAAAGGCCATCGTTCCCCTGACGTGTGGCCCGGTGATGCTTTCCAATGGGCCAGGCTTGGTATGCTTGAATTGCTAGTAGTCCGTGACTCTTTTGTTGGACTCCTACGCAAAACAAGAAACAAAGGATCGAATGAACTGCTTTGCCTCAGATGCCTAAGTCAGTTCTTTTCGAGGGAAGAGAAGATCAACTGCTTAGGGAATGAATTTTATGTGCGTACCTTTCACCGATGGGATGACCTGATATTTATAATGGATGATCATGATAACTTTCCTACTTGGATGATGATACGGATATTTCTCCCATTGGGTGAGAGATTTTCTTTCCTTATTATTAATCGGTTAACAATAAGGAAATAAAATCTCTCACCCAGTAGGAAGAGTCTCATGTCATCATCGACTAGAAGTTATCAATTATTCTATTAATCGGTTAATAATAAGGAAAATCTCTCACCAATGGGAGAAATATACGTATCATCATCCAACTAGAAAATTATCATGATCATCCATTATAAATACCCGAGGGCCACCCCGTCGGTGAAGATGCGCCTGAGAAAATTCATTCCTAGCGGTTGATCTTCTTTCCCTCGGAAGAAGCGAAGCAGGAATCGGAGAACAGCGGGTGAGCCGCGATCCTTTTTGTTTTGTTTTGAAGCGATTAGCGTGCGAAATTGACGGGCCAAACCTGACGGGCAGAAGCGCGCTCAAGCCCGATTCATTGGCAACATCATCATGAACAAACAAATTAAAAATAATAATTGGCTTAATTTTTTTACTATATTTTTTTAAAAATTATCTGTTTACTTTCTTTTCTTCCCATTTTCTTTCAAAATTTTCGGAACCAAATACAAACATAAAATACAAAAAAGAGGAGAAAGCTGACATCAATATTATAATTGGAATCAATAATACTATAAAAAAATGAGAAGAAGTTAGGAATGTATATATATAAGAAAAAGAAGTAGAGGAAACAATAATCTGATCACCTAAATTAATAGATGGATGATGGGAGTGTACACCTTGATGATTTCCGTGTTATAAAGTGGTATTGTAGCCTCCTCCTTACGCATCGACTTGGAATCATTAGTGCTTCTCCATGATTTCCATTACTCTCTTCACGTATTATTGCTCCAATATTGTCACCAGCCTCTGTCAGACCCTTAATACAATTCTAAGCCTCTAATGCTATTTGGGATATCCTTCTGTACAGTATTATTTAAAAGCACCTCTAATCTTTCTTTCTTTCTTTTTTTAAATAAGCACCTCTAATATATTCATATTTTTCATATTTTTCTAATAGTATTTTTAAAACACTACACAAATCTTTTCATATTTCCTCTGATCTCATAAATTCTCGAACTTTGAGCAATCTGAGAGATTAGTAACTACAAGAGATACCAAGTCTTCCATGCTATATGGGAGATTCTTAACAACAGTATTTTTTAAACAAAGCTTCCTTAATCTTTTCATATTTTCTACCTTCTTTGGAAATTTCTCGAACTTTGAGCAATTTGAGAGATCAAGAACTTCAAGATATTTCAAGTCTTCAATGCTATCTGGGAGATCTTTAACAGCAGTATTTTTTAAACAAAGCTTCCTTAATCTTTTCATATTTCCTACCTTCTCTGGAAATTTCTCGAACATTGAGCAACCTGAGAGATCAAGAATTAGGAGAGATTCGCAATTGGCAATACCCGTTGGGAGTTCTTTTAGAGCAGTGTCGTTTAAATAAAGCTCCTTTAAACTTTTCATGTTTGCTCCGTTTTCAGGAAATTTCTCAAACTCGGAGCAAAAATTGAGATCAAGAATCTCAACGGATTCTAAGTCAATGCCATTTGGAAGTTCTCTAATAATAACTTGATCTTATGCAAGCGTGACTCCTTTAAACTTCTCATATTTCCTTGAATTTCAGGAAACTTGTCAAAGGTTGAACACTCAGAGAGATCAAGAAGTACAAGAGCTTCCAAGTTGATAATGCTACTTGGCAAACCCTTAAGATTAACACACCCCGTCAAATCTAAGGTGGTAAGCTTCTTCAAAACTCCAATTGATGGGTGAATATCTATCAAGCTTACACAACCTTGTAGATTTAGTTTCTCTAAATTTGACATGCTTGAGAATTCTGGCATTTGAATAAGCTTCTTTGAATGACTCATATCGATGACCTTTAACCTTTGAATCTTGTACCAAAGAAAATTTGTTTTGATAAAGAAATAACTACCTTAAATTTTGGATCAATATAAAGCAAAAATTCATTTTCCAAATAATAACAATAATACCTTATTCACGCACAGTTGTTTAATGTTCTTTGCACCTCAAGTGTGTCCTGATAAGGTTCTCTCCATCAAAATTTGGTGGTAAAAATTCTAAAGGATATCCATCCCACCTAAGATACCTTAGCTCATGAGAAGGAAATTCAAAATCCAGGCCAAGTTTCATTTTAGAAGCATTTTTTACTACATCATTACATGTATCATCTATCCAACCATAGTAAGTGAAAGCTGAATGAACTTTGAACTGTCGAAGACTAGTCATCTTGTCCAAAACATTTGGATTGAAACGTACTCTTTTTAACTTAGCGAGTGTCAGGAGAGAACAGCTCACGTATTAAAAAATAGCAAGGAAGGCAAACATAAATATAAATTAACTCAAACTTATAAAGATCCATACATTAATGTATAATAATGATATTATTGAAGTTTATATCTTCAACTAGAGCTTAATTAATTGAATTTATGCATTTGACTCTTACATGATCATATGCTTTTAATTCTTGTACAAGAATAATATTGTAATTGAAGTTTAAATCTTCAACTAGAACTTAAGTGGATTTATGCACTTGGCTCTTACCTTGTATGTTGTAAGTGCACTATCAATATCATGGGGATCCCATAATCTGCTCCATTTATTCGGCTTACGAGGATAATCTTCACGAACAATTTCCCATGCCATTCGTCGAATCAAATCATGCATCTGTATCTTGTTGTATAGGATATTTATAAGACACATATCATTTAGATTTTTTAATCCTCTTTCCGCATGGAAATTGCAGCCATCCAATATTCTTGACACAAAATCCTTGTCTTCTTCATCTTCAAAAAAACATGCCACATCGAGGAGTATATCTTTTTCTGTACTGCCTAATCCCTCGTAACTTCTTTTAAGCACATTGTGAATTTTCTTTTCAGGTTCTCTTTCTAATTTATGCAATTCACTTTCCCATTGAGGTATTGTTTGATTGAACAAGAGAGAACCTAGAACTTTCAAAGCTAACGGAAGGCCTTGACAATAACACATCATGCGGCGCGAGAGGTTTATAAAATCTAATTTGGGAAGCTTTTGTTTAAAGGCATACAAGCTGAAAAGTTCTATGGCTTCCCCAAAATTCAATCTTGGAACCTCATACATATCATCCGCTCCTTGGAAGGTTAACAAATGTTTATTTCTAGTTGTTATGATGACTCTACTTCCTTCTCCAAGCCATCGACCATTTCCAAGTAAACATTCTAATTGCTCCAAATAATTGACATCGCCGAGCAATAAAAACTTTTTCTTTATCATAGTTGCTCCTCGGTCTCCATGCTTCTATATCATCATGAAGTTGATTTTTCAACGATAAACCGAGGTTGGGTATGGATCTTAATATTTTCTAAAAACTCATGCTCAAATTCCCGAAAGTTCATTGTATATGACTTTTGCAATAGTTGTCTTACCTATTCCACCAATCCCATATATTCCAATAATACGAATATCATTTGATCCCTTACGCAACAACAAATTCACCTTGTTTATTCGGGAATCAATACCAACTAAATTGGTACCAACATCAAGCCTCTTACAATTCAATTGGCGAAATATCCTATTCGTCATCTTCTTAATATGGTTGGATTCATACCTGCCATTTATAAAAGTACAACATGTTGAGCAATGATCGACGACAACGGTAAATAAAATACATTAAGTTTGACATCTTTATAACAAAGAAAACTACATAAATGATATTAGTTCAATTACATATTAGGACATTTTTCTTTGTACCTAGTGTGCATACAAACTAAAAATAAAACATAAATTTTGTTACTTTAATTGCTTGCGTGCCATACTTTCAAAGGGAAATTTTATAGCATAATAGAGAATGGTGATTATGAAACAAAATATTAGTTTATTACAAACATTTTACTAGCCCATGGCAATTAGAACCCTTATACGAGCGAACATTTTATTCTTTTTCATTTTACATCTAACTATAAGTTGTAAATTTGAAAACCCTATTTTCAACTCATCTGAGGAAAATCTTACGATTTAAATGCTTGAAGCTTTAAGAACTTTTTTATCATTATAATAAAGCCCAAAAAGTTTTTATTTTAAACATATGCCCTTTTTCATTTTAATGACACTTCTACCTTAAAATATCTTTAACCATGGTATGAACCTTGAGAATATAAAAAATGAAATAGAAGATAAATTTTAATTTTTTAGGTTATAGAAAAAATAAATTTAATTTTAAAATTAAAAATTAAAAATGTTTAAAATCTGAATTTATATTCCAAATTTAAAAGTGAATTATGTAATTAAATAAAAAATGTGAATTTTAAATTTAGCAAATTACATGAAATTATTAGTTTTTGAAAGACAAATTTGATATTATAAATTAAAAAATAAATTATAATTAAAATCAGTAATCTTAAAATTCATAATTTAAGCACATTTAAAAATTTTGTATTAAAAAAACTAAATAATCATTTTTTTTAATATTCAAAATTAAAAAAAAAATTCCCAAAATTATTGATTCAAGATTTTCATTTTAAAGTTTTTTTAATACAATTTTAGTTACAAGGTAGTAACCACATTTAAAAGTCATTTTAAAGTTAATAATTCAAAATTTCTAAAAATCCAAATTCAATTCTTTCAAATCACAATTAAAATTTATTTTTTAATTCACAAAATCATATTAATTATTTAATTAAAATTAAATTTTAATTTTGATTTAAAAGAATTAAATTTGGTTTTTTAAAAAATGCTGAGTTATTAACTTTGAGAATTTTGAATAAATTTTTTTAGTAAAAATGAATATTAAAAAAATTTCTTTAATTTTCTATTACAAATTTTATTAATGTGTTTAAATTATGAATTTTAAGATTATTGATATTTAAATTGAAATTTTAATTAAATTTTATTTTAATTCATAAAATTAAATTTGTCTTTCAAAATAAATAGTCGATTCAATTTGCTGAACTTAGAATTTTTACTTTTTATTTAATTAAATAAATAATTTTAAATTTAATGAAATTCAGATTTTATAAGATTACTCAGCAATTATTGTGAAACCCAGAAAAAATCTAATTTTTTGAAAATGGGCAAAATGGTAATTTTGATCAAAATTTGAAATTTTTCTAGATCTCTCGGATGTGAAGCGGACCGCCCATTGGAATCGTGCAGCGAAATCATTCTGCGCGTCGAATTCGTCGAATTTCGAGAAAGTCGAATTTCTGGCGTTTTCCGAACGGCGTGGTATGGGACACTTGACACATTTTGAAGGCGGCTCACGGTGTGCCACGTGTCGAGTGCGAATGGTGGCTTTGAGCTTTCAGTGTGGGGCCCATGGGTGACAAGTAACATCTCTGGATTGGAGGAAAATCGAAGTTGTTTGGATTAAATGGATAAAAAGAATCCGAGGAGCGATGATGAAGAACGTAAATGGCAATAGGGGACAAAAGAACTTCTTTTCTCTCCATTTGGTTGAATACGTGCAGTAGGGAGAAGGAAGAGTGCAGTTTAAAATGGAGGGTTTTAAGAGAGAAAAAAGTGCGAGAAACACCTGCTGGGTTCCGACTTTTGGATCGTCGATTGCAAGTCGGTAGAAGCAAAGTTGATTACTGCGCGCGAGGGCTACGTGGGCACTAGTTTTGTGGAGTTTCGACAACTCAAGAGAGTAGGAATATTACCACTGCTTTCGGTTATTTTCGGTTTTAAGAGCTTTGTAAATGATTTGGTTGATTTGAAGTCGTGAGTGACCGTTTGATTGGTCCTGTGAGACCCCGGAAAATCCAGATTTCCTAAGGAAGGATAAAATGGTAATTTCGATCAAAATCCGGAAATTTTCTAGATCTCGGATGACGAAACGGACTTCAGATTGGAATCGTCTCGTAATCTCAGCTACCACGTCAAAATTTGGTTGGATTCGAGATATGGTGCGGGATTCACGTTTTGGCGTGGGGTGTCGGATGGCAGCGTAAGCGAGGTTAGGTGATGCCACATGGCGCCTCGAGAGTGTGGCGGCTTGGCATCGAATAATCACATTGAGCCACATGGGTAACTGATTCATGCATTCGTATTAAGCCATATGGCATGATGTCATAAGAGAATTGTAAATAAAAGAAAAATATGGAAAAAAGGAAAAGCCCATCACATTTGGCTTGAGGAAGGAGAGAAGCTGCTCCTTTTGACTATACGGTCAAATGCTTCCAAAAAGGGAGAAAGCGAGAAGAGAAAGGAGAAATTGGGGAGAAAATGAAAGAGGATGAGAAGAGAAATGAGATAAAAGAAAAGAAAGAAAAGCATAAAGGAAGAATAAAACAAAGCCCAGAAAGCATTGGAGAGGAAGAAAGGAAAGGAGATCTGAGAAGGTTTGCATTTTTAGAGAGAGAGTGTCCTCCTTCTCTCACAGATTTGTAAGCGTCCGATCGTCAGTTCGCCAGTAGAAGTTATTACGGAGAGGACAACGTGGACTCCAGGTTTTAGGGGTTTAACTGGCTCATTGGGGTAAGGGGTTTTCTCTACTTGCTTTACTTTTTGTTTAAGAGATAGCACATGTGGATGGGAATTTGTTGAGGCACGGATGGTAGTGGGTTTGGTTCAAAAGATTTGGGCCAGTGAATAAATCCTTGAATGGTTTGGACGGAGTCCACCAGGAATTTGTTTGCTTGATTTGTGTGGTATTTGTGTTATTGCCATGAGAAAATAACATGTTTGTGTGATGTTGTGGCGGTTCAAGATGGATGTAGGATTGTCTGCTCAAGCCCATGTGAGCTAATCTTATGTTATTGTCGTAAATTGAATAACATGATTGTAGATTAATTATGTTAATATATGCATGAGTGATATATTAGCATGTGTTGAATGTTGTGTGCCATTGCATTGCTTGACTTGCGGGTGGGAGTAACCCCAGTAGGAGATTCAGCTGCGGGCATTGCTGTGTCGTGAGACCCCACTTTTAGTGCCGAAGACGCACTTGGGGATGGGACCGCATCAGGGGCCTTAGGCGAAAAATGGCCAAGTTGGCCTTATCTTGTATTTACATTTTTTTAAATTACAGGCAAGAGACCCTGATTTTGTATAAATTGTAATTAAATACAATTGTAAATAAATCGTTTTGTATAAAATTTATATTTGAGTTGTATGGATAATGCGGGCCTTTGTTAGATAGTTTACATGTCGTGCCTCGTGAAGTGAGACATGTGAGAATTCAGCCCGAGGTTGACGGTAGTCAGCCCGGACACCGGTTGGGGCGTCCACGGAGGTTCTAAAACTTGGGGTTGAATTGTTAGAATTTACACAGTTAGTTTGGGCCGGTTAAAGAATTTGTTTGGGTGGTTTGTGTGATAATTTATGCAATAAATTATGGTTTAGCGTTGTTGGTAGGAAATGACCATGAATTTGGTTCAAAGTGGAGCCGATGCTTGGTAATTAAGCATACGGACAACCCACAGCTTGTATAGGGACTATTAAAAACAGTTCCGATTTGCTTGGTTGGACTGAAAATGGCACATGTGTGTTGTAAGCAAGATATTGCTTGAATTGGATGGCTTGAATTGTGTGAAAGAAATTGTTAATGCATATAATTAAATGTGTTAACATGATGTTGAATTACATAAAAATATAATTGTGTGTAAGTCATTGGAAATAAATTGTGATTAGCTCAAGTGAGCTAATTTTGATGTTATTGATAAGAATTGAATAACATGATGTTATGAGTTAGTATAAGCATGATTTATATATTAACATGAATTGTTTGGAAATGGCATAATGCATTTCATATGCACCGGGGCAACCTAGAAAATTAGGTGTGAGTGCATGATGACATGAAAGAAATGAAAAATGGAAAATGGTTGTGAAAGGAATTTAAAGAAAGATTTTCCGAGAAGAATTACATGAAGTGGTCAACGGTTCATCTCGGAGGAGGTGACCCATCTTATTTCGGAAAAATGATCCAGCAATTCGCCTCGGAGGGTAGTCTAATATATTTACCGAAACTTGGTAGTACGTTTTCGAGAACAAAAACCTTTTGTTTTGAAAATGATGTTTTTCTCGCATTTGGCTTAGACATGCGTGAGGGCTCGAGAAGTGGGAAAGGGTGAGTCGCATTCTCATCCATATCACATAGACATTCAAGTAGAATCATGTATTTGCTTGAATGCGTTTATGTTAAATCATTGCATGTGCACTTAGGTAGAGAGTAACCCATGTAGGAAGTTACAACTGGCGGGCGTGCTCTGCTGTCAAGGGAACATTATTTAATTACATGGAGTGTTCGAGAAAACCGACGCTCATTAGAAGATGGAATTTTAGAAAAGCCGGATTGTGGCTTTGATGTTTTGTATAACGTGTATTAGAATTACAGATTTAATATATGTTTGTATTAAGAGTAATGTAATAACTCTTGAACTATTGTGATATAGTTGGTTAGATTTTTGGTGAGTATTGGTGTATGGGTTCAAGTGGTCATTTTTACTCATGTATAGGTCTCATGACATGAGACATAGGTTTTCCGCGGGTTGACGGATTGTCAACGGACCCCGGGATTTGGGGTGTCACAATTATTATTTTTAATTTTAAAATTAAAATTTATTTTCTAAAACCTAAAAAATTCAAATTTATTTTCTACTAACTAACATGGTTATTTTTCAATTATTAAGGTTAAATGATATGATTTGCAGGATATCTTAGGATAGAAGTGTCATTAAAATGAAAGTATATATACTTAAAAGAAAAAAATTTTAGTTCAGGATATAAATGATAAAGTCCTGAAAGTTTAAGATTTAAATTGATATTTTCCCTAAAAATTAATGCTCTTTATATATATATGTAATACGTAATTTATGAAATTCCATTATATTTACTTCTTAAATAAAATTGGTAAAAATAATTATTCTTGTTACTTGTTATGCAACATCAAACTATTAGGCGACAATTTTATTTATGTTGGTTGTTACACAGTCAGTCAAATTATTTGATTAAATTGTTCTCAAATAAGATTGGTTAAATAATTTTGCTATTGTTACTGTTACATAATTAATCAAATTATTTTTAGAATAGAGTTATAGCTAATGCATAAGTGGGCTATTAAATTACAACTTGATTAACTTGTTTCTATTAAGATCACGAGAAAATGGATTGGCAGAAATTTTTGGCGTGTTAATAGATATAAATAATTATTAACTTTATTGTTACTGTAATTGTGAAATAGATTTTCAAAATTACAAATAAATTGATTGAATTTTGTAACTTTATTGAGGATTGAATCTTGTTTTTTTTTTTTGAAATCTATTCATTTTGGATTATAAAGTTGTAATATTTGTTCTTGTGAAGAAATCTTATTAAAAATTAGTTATAGATTGGATTAAATTAGTTTAGACATAGGTTCTCCAAATTGATCTAAAATAATAAGACTCATTCTACCATTTATTACTAATATTCTAATTCAATATAATTATTATTCTACCATTATTTTTATTATTTTTAAACTAATGTCATTACAACAAATGTTAACAAGGACAAAAACAATAATATAGTAATAATAAAAATAACAGTAATAATTTAATTTGTACATAAAAGCCACAAATTGAAAAGTGAAAGTAACTTGCCCACTAAAAATAAATGCCACCCATATAAATTGACCGGTTACTTTTTTATTTTTGACAACTAAGCATTTTGTTACAACGTAGTACATTGTCCCAATTGGAACTTGAATTTGGTATCTCGCTGAATGTTTTACCTTTTTAAACTTTGAATGCTTTACCAATTAAGCTAAGTATAGGGACAAATCTGTACTTCTTATTCATAACACTTAGTTGGCCTATGAATAAAACCCTACTTATAAATAAAACCATAATTTTTTTTTCATTTTTTTATTTTAGCAATAATATGACCTTTGCTCTACGTTTTAATAACCTTCAAAGTAAGTTAGAGTTTCTTTGGGAATGTAAAAAGTCCTTTTGAAAAAAAAACTACTTTTTTTTTTCTAAAGAATTTAAAAGTTTGATAAATTCTGAAGAACACCAACAAAAAATTGAAAATTTACCTAAATAAAAAACCCATTAACAATTCTTAGACAGGAAAATAATAGATTATTTTTTAAAAAACGCTTAAAAAAAAAATCTCATAAAAATATTACTTCAAAAAAGGTTGATAAATTTTAAAATCACTTTTAAAAAAAAATATATTTCCCATAAAATTTAGAAAATTAGAGGAAAAATTATAAGGGAAAGAAAATAAAGAGGGTAGTAGAAAAAAAAAGAAACACTGAACTAAGATAAGAATCTAAATATTTGGAAGTAAGGCTTAAAGATCTAAATGTCAACATGTTTATAGAGAAGCTAATAGAGTTTAGCAAAAAAAATGAACAAGTTTTTTAGAATGAGTGTTTGGTGGTCTAAGTTTCCTAAAGATGTGGGTAATGTTAGTTTGGAGATTACTACTGTTCTTTTTCCAAATTGTGTTTGTAAGATTTCTATTTTGTAGTCTTCTTTCATTAAAAAATTGAAAATAAGAATAGTGTTAAATTTAATATATTATTTTTTATTTATAGTTGATTCTCTCTTGTTACAACCAAATATAAGAATATGTTTTTTTCTTATTGTACTTTTTGAGAACTAAACACAGAAGTAAATAGAATTAATACATGGAGAAAATAAATGATTATCTCTAAAACACTTTCTTTGTAAGGGAAACATTTTAACCTAAATATTTCAATCAACTCCTGACTCTGTAAATGGAAAACTATTCATTCCTATGCTTAAACATAGTTGAAATTAAGAACTCTTCAAAAAAAAAAAAAAACATAGTTGAAAAGAAATCAAATTAATTTATAGAAAACTTACCATCGAAAGATTACTGCTTCTCTCAAGGCGTCCTCCACCCCTTCCTACCTTTACATTGTCCTTCAAGTTTTTCTTCATAACATAGCTTCTCAAAGAAGCATACATTTGATTTCGTACATGGGATGGATCCACATGATAGAAAATCAGGGAAAAGCAGTGTGTCCCTCTGGCAATCCATGATCTTGACCAATTCATCCAAACACCATGCGGAATGAGCATAGTTTCGGAGAAAACAATTACGGAAGACCTTGGAATCTTGTTCCCGTTTGTGAGTTCGGGAGCAATCCTTCTCCTCTCTGAGTTGTTCATCATCTCTAAAGGTGCGAATGCCTCAACGAGCTTGGAAAGGGTGATCGGTGAAAGTATAGCGGGTGTCTTTGCCTGCAAACTCAAAAAACATCATAAATTTTTGGGCTTGACCATGGAAGGAGTAGAAGAAGAAGAGGCTCTAAAGCTTGTGGAAGCCATTTTCTGTTTCTACCCCCAAAATTTCAATAAGACGGTACAGATCGAGAGGGTTTTGGTTTCTCTTGAAGATGGCGAGCAAACCTAGCTAGGTAACAGGTAGCTTCCTGTGACCTTCAGGAAGGAGATGAGGAAAGTTCAGGGCGGCTCTTTCTCTCTCTCTCTCCATTGACTCTTTTCACGCGCTTCTCTTCTTCTCCCAATAAATTGAGTTTCTTAGGGCTTTCATTCATGTTTTTAAAAACTGTTTTTAATAAGGAGTTCTTACAAACTGTTTTGTATTTTTAAAAATAAGGAGAATATCAAAAATAGAGAATATGTTTTGTTTCATTTTTTTGAAAAATATAAAGAATACACAGAATATTAAATTCAAAGAATAATAATAATTTTTAGAAAACACCAAAATAGTATTTTTTGTGTTTTTAAAAACTATTCTCAATAACAATTTTTAAAAACAAGAACCAAACAAATCATTTATTTTTATTTTCATCTTTTAAAGTAACATTTGTATTTTCATTTAAATTTCATAGAACTCTAACTCATTTTAAGAATAATTTTTTTTTATATATGACACAAAATAATTTTCCTAACATTTTTTTCTTTCCTTACATTTTCTAAAAACTAAATATATTTTTATTTTTATTTTTATTTTTTTAGTTTTAAGTTATTAAACTTATTTTAATTTGTTGAACATTTAAATTTAAATAATTTACTTTTAAAAAAAATTGTTTTAATTTAATTAGATTATGGAGAGACGGATAGAAACTGTTAAAGAAAAGTGATAGCCTATTGGGTGAATAAATATAAATCTTATAAAATATATTAATTTAAAATATATTATATTCCATGATTTTCAAATTGGATGGCCGTATTTTGAGTTACTTTAGATAATTTTTATTTAGCTATGTAGCATGAAAATGATTATCATTTACCATTAAATATATAGGTGAGATGATTAGGGTCTTTTCTAGTTTACAATTGTTAGTCACAGGAATGCGATAGGTGTTATGGTAAAAGCTTTCTGCTTTGTAGTAAATAAGATTCGAATGAGGATTAATTTGATTATGATATGACTTAAAATTGTTTTTCGTGTGTGCACGAACCAGCTCAAGACAACTCAATCAATATAATTCATTGTTTCTAATTTATTCAAAATTAGTTAGCTTAAGTTTGTGAAGTGATAAGAACAAAATACATAATTAAATCAAACACACACAAATGGGCTCTAATTTATTCAAAAGCTATTATCTTAATTTTATTGAGATTAATCAATAATTAACTTAACTCAAATATTGTGACTTCTACGTTAGCTCTAAGATGTTTATTATGAAGCCTGAAATCAATTTTATTATGTTATACTCTCTTGGACATTAAAAGAGGCAACACCCTCTTGGAAAAACCTTTTTTTGTATGATGATTTACGTCCTATTTATATTTATATTATTAATACCCTATTTCGTTTTTAGGTATTTTTATGTTCCTTTCAGAGAGACTGTGATTATAAATTTAGAATTGGGAGGTTGCTACCAAAAGCATGCATCACTTTTATTTTCTTTTTGTGTGGTCAGTCGAGTCAACAGAAGGATACATTACTATATGTTAATTATTGATAAGATAGGAAGGTGCCTATTGAACTCATGGCCCACAAGCATTATCATCTAAAGTAATACGTATTTCTTTCAAAAATAAAATAAAATAAAACTTAAAATAGGGTATTTTTACCGGGTCTTCGAACTGTAGCTGATAACTATAAATTATTATTATTTTAAATAGTAGTTAATAATTAAACTTAAAGTTAAAATAGCAGTCATAAAATGTTTTTTAATACATAATAACTTAGTATGATTTTTGTGATGGGTAAGGACACATAAGTTTAAATATTATTTTTTTTATAACAAGTGAACATTGTTTGAAACATATATTTTTAGTTTGGAAAAGTCTTTGAAAGCGTAGCTAGTAATTATAAATTAAATATTTTTTAAAATAATAGTTAATAACTAAACTTAAAGGTAAAATCGTAATCTAAAGGAGTTTTTTAATACATAATAACTAGCTATGGTTTTGTAATAGGTAAGGACACATTAGTTTTAAATTTTTTTATAACAAGTTTTAACATTATTTTCAAACCTATATTATTACTTTGGAAAATAATTTTTA
The DNA here is from genome assembly GCA_016808115.1 of Tetrastigma voinierianum. Taxonomy (NCBI): domain Eukaryota; kingdom Viridiplantae; phylum Streptophyta; class Magnoliopsida; order Vitales; family Vitaceae; genus Tetrastigma; species Tetrastigma voinierianum. The sequence continues at coordinate 86,421 of JAEQBH010002121.1, read as the reverse complement.
AAAAAAAAAAAATTGGGACATCACCGGTTTCCTTTTTCCTGTCACCTTCCGAAAAAACGATCAGAAAACTCAGTGAAAAGTCTCTCCTTGTTTCTCTCCATAGATTCTTTTTTCACTTTTCTCTTTCACCTTTTGGTTTTGTGGTATCATTCAATTAATCAGTACAGTTTTAAGCCAAAATAATTTTTTTTTATAAAAATTACACATATAAACCTTTTTTTTTTAAATAATCACTAAACCAATCTTTTTGTATTTTAGAAATCGCATTCACCAAATATATTTTTAAAAATTAGCCTTAAAATTAACCACATTCACCAATTACGATTTGGAAAATTAACTTTAAATCTGCAATTGATGAATTCCGTTTTCAAAATACAAAAATATTAGTTTGATGATTATTTTGATAAGAAGTCTAAATGTCTAATGTTTTTTTTTAAATTGAATTATTTTGACTTTAAACTCTTACTTCTCCCCCTTCAAAGTTTCTTACTTTTAAAAAAAATTTCCCTTCATTTATTCATGGTCTCCCAGGAAGAAATTTATTTTTAAACTATAATTTTATTATTGAAATAATGGAAACCTACCAATTAATTCCAATTAAAGCCTGATAATATTCTAAGAGATTATTAGTAAATAAAATTCAAATAGTAAATTAATATTTATAAATAGAAATAATCTTGGTGGTGACATGTATCTCTATATACATAATTAACTAAACATGAAATTAAACTTAAAATTACTTTTTAAATTAATTTATTTTTTTATTAAAATGACTAATAATTGTTATTTTTATGTACTTGAGGCCTGATTTAAGTGGTAAAGAGAAAACATGTATTTGAGAGGTCCCAAATTTTGAGTCATATAAAAATATAATACCTACAAATAATATAATGCACAAGTGAATGGATGAAAAAATAAAAATAAAAAGTTTGTTATTTTTATTGAGAAAATAAAAGACTATTATATTTCTTCAATAAAATGATTTTTTTTTTTTGCGTGAAAATCAATCTAATAAATAACATTATTATTTGTTCCTTTCTTTCTTTGTTAAAATAAATTTATAAATTAAGAGTTGTATATCTAAAAGTTTTCATGGATTAAATTACCTCTAAATTAAATATCAAAGCTATCACTCTTTAACTCAATAAAATTAGGGTTTGATAATCAATGTGTCACATACCTAATAAACTTGATTAAAAAAGCGTAACTTCTACTTTAGCTACAAGGTGTTGAATTGTGAAATTTGAAATCGGTTTTGTTGTGTTTTACAAATCAACTCTTAGGGTTGAAGGGGGCAACACCCCCTAAAGAAAATTTATTTATATGATCGATATATGAGTTGTCCATACTTAATTATATATTTTTAAACTTTATTTTGTTTTTAGGGTTTTTTTATGTCCCTTTGACTTTTCAAAGAGATTGCGACGAGAGTTGATAGGTTGTTATTAAGAGCACTACCTCTATATTTCTTTCCATTTATGGATCTATCAAGGACGCTTTAATAGCTCATGGCTATTATAGAAGCGTGTAGGGGCAAATATTTTATTATGTGAATTTCATTTTATATGTAGTAATGCATCTTATTCGTAGATGCATACCTTACAAACTACTTAAGAAAGAAAAAAAAAGTTTAAAAGAAAAATAATGATTTTGGCATGCTTAGTTTTTTCCAATATAAAATAGGAAAGAAAATTCAATATAACTAAAATAGTTAGAAATTTAAACATTTTCAAATTGCTTAATAATTTGAAGAAACCCCGATAAAAATAATTTGTGGCTTTTTTTTCCAAAATTTCACTTTATTTTATTTTCTTTCAAAATTTCCAGAACCAAATAAAAACTGAACAAACCAAAGGGAAAAGTTGAGATCAATTGGAATCAATAAATAAGAAAGAGAAGAAAAGTGGTATTGGGGTGCTCCAAATCTTTTATGAGTGGCTCCTCCACTTCATGCCTCCTCCTCCTCCTCCACCTCTCACTTGACGCATCATACCGAATGATTTCCATTATCACCAGAGTTGCCAAGAAGAAGATGATCAACAACATGGGGTGTATGCATCTCCCACAAATACAGATTCACGCCACATTTTTGATCCTGTCATCCTCCTTCACGCCATAACTCAAAGGCTTGGTAAAATGTGAATTTATGGTGATGCCCTTTGAAAATAGCCATCTTATAAAGGATACCTAGAAACCCATACTTGATGATCCTCAAATTACCACAATAGCAACTAAACCTGTATTTATCCTTGAATTCAAATCCATTACAGTGTATATTGAATCGACATGAGAAATGCATAGAATGACAAGGCTGATAAACACATGATACAACAAATCCAAGGAAGTCAGGATCTTCATACCAATTCATCGGAAGTTTTGTTGTTGCTTCACTTCCTGTGTTGTCATACCTAATCCACTCTGGAAATATTCCATCACTACTTTCTGGAATAATTACACTAAATGGCCTGCATATCAAATCCTGCACAAATGACTCATTTATGTAAATACCAAGTATACATAAAACATTTGTAGAAGTGGCATATATTTATATATAATTAAACAAAAATAATCATACCAGCTGGGTTGCAGATCTCAACCAGTTGAGGTGACAAAACCATAGCAGACTCCGTACATCTTCCTTGCAATATTGCGTGTGGTATTTTGTTCAGACTTAATGGAAGCTCAAGGACCAGTCTAAGCTTTCCCATATTGCTGAGCAGATTGAGCATTAATCCTTCCTACAGGCCTGAACAGCTGCCATCAAGGATGAGTTCTTTAAGAGAATTCAACCTAGAGACGCTTTCCAGAAGACTCCTCAACTATGAGCAATTGGAGAGACTAAGAGTCTCAAGAGATTCCAAGTCTCCAATGCTATAAATGAATCCTTAATAGCAGTATTAGATATGACTCCTTTAAACTTTTCATGTTTCCTATTTTTCTGGAAATTTCTCAAAATTTGAGCAATTTGAAATTGAAATCTCAAGAGATTCCAACTCACTCCAATGCTATATGGGAGATCCTTAATAGCAGTATTCTTTAAATGAGAGAAACTGCTTTAAACTTTTCATATTTCCTATGTTCTTGAGTTTCTCAAACTTTAAGCAATCTGAGAGATCAAGAACTTCAAGATATTCCAAGTCTCCAATGTTATCTGGGAGATCCTTAATAGCAGTTCTATTTAAATAAAGGTTCTGTAAACTTTTCATGTTTCCTACTTTCTCTGGAAATCTCTCAAACTTTTAGCATCTAGAGATTAGAATTGGAAGAGATTCCCAATTGGCAATACCTGTTGAGAGTTCTTTCCACAGCCAGTGTAGTAATAAAGCTGTTTAAACTTTTTCTTGTTCAACTCCATTTTTCTGGAAATTTCTCAAACTTCAAAGAATCAGTGAGATCAAGAATCTCAACAGATTCTAAGTCAACGCCATTTGGAAGTTCTCTAATTGCAGTCATGTCCAAATATAGCTTCTTTAAACTTCTCATTTTTCATTTTAGGAAGCTTGTCAAAGCTTGAACACCCAGAGAGATTAAGAATTACAAGAGCTTCCAAGTTGCTAATGCTACTTGACATGAAATTACAGCATTTGAATAAGTTTCCTGGAGTAACCCAAATCAATGACCTTTAATCTTTCAAGATACTGTACCAAAAGAAAATTTGTTTCAGTAAACAATATAATTATCTGGATCTTTCAAAATCAAAATAAAGCAAAAGAATTCATTAATTGTTAAATAATAATAAGAATACTAATACCTTATTCCCTTCCCACAGTAGTTTTATGTTGTTGCACTTCAAGTGAAGTTCAATAAGGTTCCCTCCATCAAAAGTTGATGGTAAAAATTATAAAGGGTATCCATCCCAGCCAAGATACCTTATTTCATAAGGGGGAAATTCAAATTCCAGGCCAAGTTTCATTTTAGAAGCATTTTCTACTATAACATCATAATCCTTGACAGTAGGGCCTGCATCATCTAAATTTGAATAGCCTTCATCATCAAAATCTATATCGCCTTCATCATCAAATTCTAAATCTGAAAAGACGCCTGAGTGAACTTTGAGCAATCGAAGACTAGTCATCTTTGCCAAAGCATTTGGATTGAAACGTACTCTTTTTAACTTAGACAAGTCCAAGGAGATTGTTTCAACTCCATGTATTCCCTGAAAAATAACTAGGATAAGGCAAACATAAATATAAACTAACTCAACTTATATATATGCATACATTAATATATAATAATGGTATTATTGAAGTTTATATCTTCAACTAGAGCTTAATTGAATTTATGTATTTGACTATTACCTCATGATCTCCAAGTACTGCACGTTGAATGTCATGTGGATCCCACAATCTGCTCCATTTGTTAGGCTCATTGGGAAAGTTTTCACGAACAATTTCCCAACTCATCTGTTGTATCAAATCATGCATAAGTATTTGGTTGTTTGGGAGAGTTATAAGACACTTATTATTTTAGATTTTATATTCCTTTTGCCGCATAAAAATCACAACCATCCAATATTCTTGATACAAAATCTAAATTTTCACCTTTAAAAAAACATGCAACATCAAGGAGTATGTTTTTATGCATCTGCCGAGCTAATCGGCATAAACTTCTTTTAAGCACTTTGTGAATTTTCACCTCAAGTTCTCTTTCCAATTTATGCAAATCACTTTCCCATTCAAATATTGTCTTCTTGAACAAAAAGGAACCCAAAACTTTCAAAGCTAATGGATGGCCTTTACAATAAGATATTGCCGCCATGAGAGGTTTATAAATCTAATTCGGGACAGTGCGCCCAAAGGCATACAAACCCAAAGATAGTGTAAGCTTCTCCATAATTTAATCCTGTAACCTCATATAAGTCATCCTTTCTTGAATAGTTAACAAACGTTTATCTCTAGTTGTTATGATGACTCTACTTGACCGCGAAGCCATTCTCGACTTCCAATCAAATATTCCAATTGATTTTGATTGTCAACATCATCAAGAACAATAAAAACTCTTTTAAATGAGAGAATGGTCTTTATCAAACGTGCTCCATGACCGTCGTTCTTTATATTTTTTACTTCCCTCTTCCCTTTGAATATCACTAAGAAGTTGAGATTGTAAGTGACATAAACCTTCGATCTTGCTAATATTTTCGAGGAGCTCATATATTCAAGTCGCAAGAAAGTTTGTATATGGCTTTTGCGATGGTTGTCTTACCTATCCCACCAATTCCATAAATCCCAACAATACGAACATCATTTGATTCCATATGCAATCGCAAATGCAACTCTTTTAGACAGGAATCTATACCAACTAAATTGGCACCAATATCAAATATATGACAATTGATTGTGAGGAATATACAATAAATTATTTCCTTAATATAATTGGACTCCCAATTATAAAAGAACAACATGTTGAGCAAGGAGCAATAATACTAAATAAAACACATTAGATTTGACATTCCTATGACAAATAGATTATTGTAAAATAGAATATATCAAAGATATTAATTCATTTACATTATTTAGATTATTAGATTTAGCGGGTTGAATCATGGATTCAATGTAATTTAAATGTTACATTCCTATAGGTAAAAATAGTTAGAAAGAAAATCAAAATCAAGCTCCTATGCTTTTGTCATCAAAATCAATATTTCAATCGCAATTTCATGACTGTGTAAATGGTAAACTATTCATTAAACATAGTTTGAAAAGAAATCAAATTAATTTATAGATAACTTACCCGTCTTGTAGTTGTAGATGCCATCGGAAAAGGCTACTTTGATTCCATCCTCCACCTTCCCACCTTGTCTTTCCAGTTTTCTTCATGACAGTGACTTCTCCAAAAGCCCGGTTGCTTTCGTACATAGGATGGATCCACATGATAGAATATTGGGAAAACAGTATCCCACATCCATTAACTTTACCAACTCATCCAGACACCATACGGAATGAGCATAGTTTTTCGGAGAAAACGATTATGGAGACCTTGATTCTCCCAATGGCATTCAAGAGTTCAAGAGCAATCAATCGCTTCTCCTATCCACGAGTTTATTATAGGTCTCGAAGGTGCTAATGCCTCTGATAGCAAAGCTTGGTAGAGGTGATCGGTGAAATTATAGCGGGTGTCTTCTTCTCTCTAAAGCTCAAGAAAACATCATAATGATGGAAGGGTAAGAAGAAGAAGAAGAAGAAGAAGAAAGAGAGAAGAAGAGGCTCTAAAAACTACGGAAGCCATTTTCGGTTCTACCCCAGCGCAAGGCAGTGTAATGAGAGGCTTTTGATTTCTCTAGAATGGTGAGCGAGCAAACCTAGGATATAATAGAACAATTTGGGGAAGTCGGATGGCTTCTGTGACTTCTACGGATGAGTGATGAGTAAAGTTAGAGGCTCTCTCCATCTATGTTTTTTCTCTTTTTCTTTTTCTTTTTCTTTTTCTTTTGATCATATATATATATATATTTCATATCTTAGTCATTCTCTTTCTACTTTGACCATATTTTTCACATAACTTTAATCACATTATTCATACTGTAAGATTTTCCTAATGTGGGCTTTATTAATTGAGATCAACTAAATTAGGTTGGTCTAATAAAGGTACGATATATGGGTTCTTAATGTCAGTCTAATATGGGAGCCCGGCTGGTGTGGGCGAGTACGGCCGGCCCGGGTGATGAGGAGGGCAGTGGTCAAAACTCTATAAATGGCGGCTCAAGTCCACTCCCTTAACCCTTCCTCTACCAATTTTGCACATTTTTTGCCATTGAGCGAGAGAGAGAATTCCTTCCTCTTGCATTGTAAGTGGCAATCTCATTAGGCAGTGTATTCCACGAAGGGATAAAGGGAAAGATTTTGAGATCGTATACAAGTGAATCATCGCTATTCATCAAGCACGATGGATTCAAACCGGTATGCATTGTTGTGTTTTATTTCTAATATTGATTGAGGCATGGCAATATCATGGCCCGACATTTGGTATCGAGCACCATAGATTAGAATGGTATAAACGATTTTTTGTTTGTTTTTTCCGAGGTTTTGTCAGATTTCGACATTTTTATTCGATGAAAGTTGAATATTGCATATTTGGAATCTACTTTCGTCGAAGCGAGAAAAATTGATCGTTGTACGTCAGCCGGAGGCGGACCGCGCCCGCGGGAGAACAGCGTGAAGCGGCGGACCGCGGCCGTTCAACCGTGGCGTCTGCATCCGATGCCGTTTCGCGACGTCATCACCCAGGCCCGGTTGACCGGTCAACCGAACCGACCGATCGTTGACGAAGCCCGATTTTGGCCGTCGGATGGCGTCCTCGGCGGGCGATGGCGTCATCGCGGCGTCATCCGGTTCAGATCTGACGGCCAGGTCGATGCTGACTGGAGGCGGTTGGACTCCCTCGCCGGCGGCGCGTGCGGCGCGTTAAACGGCCGTTTTGGAGCGATCTTAATGCCAGGCAGCTCGTGTCCGAGAGATGCTCTACATTGTGGTATATTTATTTTACATGTTTGAAGCTTTTACATATGTGAAAATACGTAAAGAACCCAATGTACACTTAATTTTAGGGTATATTTTGCGTAATTTCTTGAATTTCTCTATAGTTTCGGAAATATGTATGGTAGCTCACATTTATATCACCACATAAGGACTGTGTAGAGTGTAATTCATTATCTATGAATGAATTGAACAGTATAATTAGCATGACATGTAATGTAAAAGACATACGCCCCTGTTTTTACGTCTGGCATTACATATATATATAGTGAATGTGATACATAAACATATCCACGGTATGAGAAATTTTCAAAGGATTCAATCGGATTTGTGACCGCAAAAGTGGCACACTTAAGCGGAGTTTAGAAATATCAGTCTCATATTGTGGTGGGATGTCTCTGTTTTATTATGATCATACTCCCGAAAGGAGATGATCTTGTGTTAGTTATGGAGGGTACATGTATAGCATGTGCTTGAGAAATGGCCCGATCTTAGTGATTCATACACCCAAGGCGTGATTTCACGAAGATTAGAATATGTTCTCATGGTGGCGTCATGTGGAGTGTCTGTTGCATGTCATATTTTACGCCCAAAGGTGATTATGTGATGATGTATGTAATTCTACATTGTAAGTATTCACATGATCTTGATTGTATTGACTGTTTGTTTCCAGTCACTTTTCTATAAACAACAATTCCATTTCGATTGGGGTCCTTATTGGATTGAACTTTAAGAAATGGAAAGAGGATTTCTATTTGGAATGGAGCTAGCGGATGTTCACATCGCTCTTTCAAAACAATGGCGAGATATCCATTACGATCTTGGCAAGAAAGCAGAGACTATCTTTGCAGGAAAGAGCAATCGAATTTGCATTGACAATGAAGAAATCAGTTCAAGAACACTTAAAGTGGTTTACCCGGATATTTGTCTTTGCTAAAGGAAATGATGGAAACCTTAGAGGCTAGAAACCGCACTTCATCCAATGCTGAGGTTGGTACACTTCTTCAAAAGCTCTTCAATATGAAGTATGATGGTTCTGCTGGGGTTAGAGATTACATCCTTAGGATGGTAAACCTACAGACGAAGCTTCAAGCTCTGAATGTTTCCATTCCTGATGCTTGCATCGTGCATCAAGCCTTAAACACCCTTCCACCTGATTTTGGCATTATAAAGACAAATTACAATTCCCAAGATGAGACTTGGTCAGTTAATGACTTGATAGCAAGGGTGGTGGAGGAAGAAACTTAGAAGGAGAAAGGGCATACGGCCTTATATGTTTCTAGTTTACAAAAGGAAAAATAAAGTCGAAATCGTGCTCATAAGGTACTCTTGACACTATCGGTCCAATCGACAATAGGTCCAAAGAAGACGGCTCAGCCAGAGGGATGGTGATCATTTACTTCTTTTGTAAGGAAGAAAGGTCACATAAAGAGGATTGTGTGCAAGTTTAAAGCTTGGTTGTCGACGTGAGCCTCTGATTCATAAACCGGAGGAAGCGAATCGGGGATGGTCAGAACTCAGCGTAGGAAACAACGAGAAAACTGATGTTATGTTTGTGGGAGATGTAATCTTGATTCTAGACTCTGGTTTTAGATTAATGTTGAAAGACACTTTTTATGTACCTTCATTTAGACGGAACTTAGTTTCCACTATCGTGTTTGGACATGTATGACTACTCTTTTGAAATCCAAACGATGTTATTTCTTTGTTTCTTAATTCAAAATAAAAGGTTGAATATTTGACTATATATCCATGATTGTCTGAATTGTGTTTATCTCCCAATGACATATGTCGGCTTATGCGGTGAAAAAGGTTGTTTTCTAAGAGAGCCATTACCTAAAGAGCAGTCTTATGCATTGTGGCATAAGCGACTTGGCCATATCTCTGAGATAGAAGTAGAAGCGAGATAAAATAACATCTGCTGCTCATAAAAAATGACTTGGACATCGCGTGAAGCTGTTGTAGAGTAAATTACCAAGATAAGAAAGAAAGCGCGGTCAGAGTTCGACTTGTTGAATTCCACACCGATATAAGTGGACCTTATATGCAACCTTGTGCTTAGAAATTTTTATTTCATCACATTTATTGATGAAGTATTCTACGATATAGTTATTTGTACTTGATTAAAGAAAGGCTAAAGTCTTGACAAGTTCAAGATTTTGGTGAAGTCGGCTTGATTGGGAAAAGTCATAAAGGTTGTTAGATCGTAGGGTGGAGAGTATTATAGAGCATGGCGATGTGGAACGACAAGACCGTTAAGCCAAATACTTAGAAGGATGCGGGATAGTGGCACGGTTACTATGCTGGGAGTCTGACGAATGGTGTAGCCGAAAACGCGATCACACTCTTATGGAAATGGTCGGGAGTATGATTAGTAGGACAAATTTACGGTTTTTACGTGGGGTGAAGCTTTGAAAACTGACTTTGTACATTACGAATCGTGTGCATAAGGCATTCCATTGACTCGCGCAGGTTATGGTGCGGGCGTAGCTTGAAAGCAAACCATCTTAAGGTTTGGGGATGTCTGCGAAGTGAAGTTATATGTCCAGACATTAGTAAGTTGGACTCCGGAACCACTCGGTGTTACTTTGTATCTTACGGAACATTCGAAAGGGATATCGTTTCTATAGCTCTGATAAGGCCTGAGGTGTGAATCCTGAGCAAGTAAGTTTTGGAGTTTGATGTGACTGAATAAAGTAGCTGCTCATAGACTATTGAGGATAATAGTACGGTGGGTAATATGGTTTCTTTATCTCCTCCCATACAGATAATTGTGGAAACTCCCACACACCATATTGAACCTGTTGAGGCTCGGGATTGTCACGACCCAACCTGGGGGCCGTGACCGGCACTAGGGAATGGGAAGGCATAAGGCCACCGAGCCGTAGCGGCTTGCCTGACCGAATATTCATGCAGGCTATCATACGATCACCCGACTATGTATCCGCACACATATATAAATAATACGCTCAGAGATGCCCGAACATCGATAGGGAGAAATAAAGTCTCGATCCCTCGTACACTTAGTCATCATACACAAAATGAGCAGGGAATTATCGGATTACAAAACATACTAATATTCAAAGTCTTCTTGGTGACACCTAGATTAAATGGGCAGATTAATAATATCATAATAGTACATGTAACTGGCCGAGTGAAGGAAAGGTCGGCGGTTTATCAAAGGAATACGGAGAAGGAGGAATTGTGATGCACCCGAAAAATAAATTATAGAACTGATCGGAGTCTCGAGTGGCAGTTAATATCATATAATCTATACCCATCTACATGGATATACATACATATAAATTTCAATATAATATACTATATATATATATATATATATATATATATATACTTTATATATATATATATATATATATATATATCTATATATATATATATATATCGTGAGACTATCTGACGATACACTCATGTAATATGCATGCACACACATCAAGTTTCATATGTAAATTTAATAATACAATAATCGAGAACTCTAATGGGATACACATGCTCCGATACTACAAGGCCATACGGCTCTGCCAGATCGATGCATTTCAGGCGCCCTGGAAATGCTCGGCCGGGGTCCTTAACTCCGATTGACATTTTAAACCAACAAACCATAAGTGGCGCCGAGAGAAATGCTCAACCGGTCATGCTCCAGCAACTATCCTACCATAATCCATAGCCAGGCGCCCAGTGTAATCGACGGGGGACCTTACCTCCCGAGCATCCAGAAAGCCTTTCGGCAGGGGAACTCATATACATAAACATAAATGCGCATCATAGTCGATTGTGCCAGGTCTTTCACCTTGATCTGATGTAACTCATTAAGATTGGTATGTCGGCTATAGTTCCCATTACAAACATTTTCCACATACAATGCACCTTGATACTCACCTGACAATCTGCGCTCACATCCATCATCTGCTTGAGTCTCATATCACGGATATATTTCATAGCGAACTAATTAATTTAGTTACCATAAGTAAATGCAATTCCATTGATAATAAATCATGGTGATGATGGGTGTAGCCTAATGCCATAAATGCTATGCCATGCATGGATGATGTGTCGTAAACTATATGATATCAGCTCACGGAAGAATGGGTCTCGGAGCGCTACTCACGCCTGAAACTTTAGTAAATTTGATGGACAATCTAGAATAGAAAAGACATAATCAATATCGAGATTGAGGTTTAGCTTAATTCTGGGCTCGACTAGGCTGATTCCACCAGGCTGAGCCAGATATAAAGCACATTTTAAATTCTCACTAGAAAATTAATGAGCCTCTAAAAATTGGACTTAACTCCACTATCAAACAGTCAGAGTGATAAAAAATACATTTCCTAATATCACAAGATTTATCCAATGCCGGGCCGGGCCTGGCTGAGATAAATCACGACTCGCGCAATCCCGACACAAAAGGTCGACAATTGGTAAAATACTGATTGATACAATTTATAGCGGATAATTCATTATATATTTATACATGGGTAACTCGGATATAATTAAATCGTTTAATCAAAAATCAGCGGTTCTAATTACATAGGATAAGATTAAACACACAACATCAAATCTTAGGCGTATATATTTTAAAGATTACATCTTTTCAAAACCACGAGCATAGGCAATTAAGCGATAATGGGCATTTTCAATAGCCAAAACAACATACGAACAATTAAAAATCGAATATCGAACAATTATACAATTCGCTCACACGCGTTTTTAGGGTATAGATTCTTTACCGAAGCTCGAATGCGAAAACCGATTGCATCGTCGGGATCAGACGGACGGACGATACGTTTTCTGGGCCGCTTCGGTCGCCGCCGCCGACGGTGTTGGAAAGTGAAGGTGGTCCGATTGATTTTGAGGTACCCACCACGAAGCGAGGTCAAGGAGTCAAAGTGCGACCGGTTTCCTCAAGGGACCCGAGTGGCCGAATTAGCCCCCAACGGCGGCACTCCGGCGAGAAGCTCCGCCCATCTCAGTTCAAACAAAGCGTGCTGGCCAGTCGGGTGGATCCTTAGTCTTTGGGGCGGGCTCGAATCCCGGTGTCGGCAGGGGCGGAGGTGGCGGGAAATGGGTGATCGGTTGGCGGCAAGGGCGAAGAGCCTTCTTGTGCGATTCGTGAGTGGGTAGCCTCGGGCGAGATCCCGAAGCGGAGACCAAGGGTGGCGATTAGCGGGGTTGCCTTTAGAGTGTCGGGCGGCGGATGATGGCCGAGGAAATGGCGAGCAGCCTTGATGGTAAGGGAGTGAGCGCAGTGGTGTCGGGGAGAGAGAAAGGGTTTTGGTTTGGTAGTTTTGCCCACCTTTCCATTTTGCCCTTAATCAACTTAAATTAATATTTTAATAAATCAAAATAAATATTAAAACAATTATGGAAAAAATTTAAATAATAAATTCTGGGTATTACATTCTCTCCCCCTTGAAAAATTCGTCCTCGAATTTAAGAATAAGAATTATACCTTATCAACGACAATGTGGGTATGGCGAGCGCATCTCTTGCGCCAGTTCCCCGAGTGCACTCTTGATCGAATGATTACGCCATAGGACTGACCATGGGAATGACTTTTGATCGGAGGCGGCGGGCACGGTATCCCGCGATAGCTCTGGTGCTTCCGCCGTGCGATAAATCTCGGTGATCTACACTTCTTGGGCTGTAACGCATGTGAAGGATCGGCGCGTACTTCTCAACATGGAAAGTATATGAAGATGGGATGAATATTGGCAGATGGTGAGGCCCGCTCGATCGGTGTTTGTCCTGACTTCTTTATCCACAATCTCAAATGGTCCGCGTGGCGGGGAGTGCCCGACTTCCCACTTTTACGAATCTCATCAGCCTCGCATCGAAGCAACCAGAAGCCCATACTCACTACACGAGCTCCATATTTCCTCTTGAGATTACGCATAGCTCTTACGTCACGGCGGTCTCAGCCGATCTCGAATGATAGGAATCTTTTGAAGTGATTTGAACCAATTCGGGACCTGCTAACTTTTCTTCGAAACTGCTTCCCGTGGCCAGCGACCTCGCTATTTGCCATCTAGAGGCCGTAGGCGCCATACCTATACTAACATGATACTTTGTTGTTGTCTGCTGCTGAGAACTCCACCAAGGTAAATGCCCGATCTGCATTGGCCTCAAAAATCCATCACGCACATCCTGCTGTGTCTTCAACGTCTGTATAGTCCTCTCGAATTTGTCCATGCAATACGAGGGTGGCTTGTACTAAAGTCAATCAGTACAAGCTCCTCATGAAGCTTCCGCCAAAACCTAGAAGTGAAGCTAGGGCCCTGTAGGATACAATGGCGGGGATCCCATGAAGACTAACAATCCTCGATATACACCACAGCATGCACAGGCTACGGAAAAAGTTGTCTTCACAGGTAAGAAGTGTGCCGACTTAGTCATCCGATCGACTATCACCCAAATGGAATCATACCCTGCCGAAGTTCGAGGTAACCCAGTTACAAAGTCCATGGTAATATTCTCCCATTTCCACTCTGGAATGGGGGTGATGCAACAAACTGACGACACGATGCTGGTTGACTGTGACAAGTCGAACACTTGGATACAAACTCCGCTACATCCTTCTTCATACCACTCCGCAAATAGTACCCTTAAGATCATGATACATCTTAGTGGAGCAGGGATGAATCTTGTAAGGCGTATGATGAGCCTCTTTCTCCAATCTTTTCTAAGTCCATCAACATCGGGGGCCTTGCTGACTAGTACCCAATCTCGACGTGCCATCGTCCCCGTCACAAAGTCATCTGCGAATACTGCTTTGAACCTCATCTATAATCTTCATCAGCTGGGTCTACGCAGCGAGTTGTCTTAATTACATCCATCAGAGCGATTTGACTACGAAATGTCTTTAAAAGTGTCAGGACTCGACACCTCTAGTGCAAACCACGATCCATCTGATTCCTTACCACTCCTTAGCCAGTGCCGCTTCTCTGCACTAATGTAGGTGAGGCGCGATGATTTCCTACCGATGCATCGCCACCACATTCGCCTTACAGATGATATTGAATCGTACAATCACCAGTCCTTAAAGCAACTCGACCATCTTCTCTGTCTCAAATTTACTCCTTGCATTGAAAAAATATATTTCAAACTCTTGTGATCAGTGAAAATCTCACCGTCTCACCATGCAGTGTGTCTCCAGTCTTGATGCGAAGATCACGCGCCATCTCGAGTCATAGGTGGGGTAGTGCACTCGTGCCTCTTGGCGCCTAGAAGCATAAGCAAATCACCTTTACCATCTTTGCATCAATACACGATCAGGCTGCAGGCGTCACAATACCTTGTATAATCTCTGAGCGGAAGGTAATGCTAGCCTTGGAATGGAAGGTCAAACAATCCTTGACTTATGGCTTCCGCCTCACAGCCCTACGTCACTGATTTAACTTTCTTACGGGTTAGGAGTTAAAGGTGCGGCGATCTCGAAAAATCACGCACAAAAGCCGGCGATAATGTCAGAAGCTAAGCCGAGCCGAGACCTCGGTCCGCAGTGGTTGGTCTCTGTGATCCATCAACGCCTCTATCTTAACTAGGATCCTTGAATACCTTCCCTCGATACTGCATGTCCCCGAAAGCTACACTATCGACCAAAATTCACACTTGGAAATTTGGCATATAAATGATGCTCCCTCGAAGTCTGTGATACTATCCTTAGATGCTCTACATGCTCCCTCATTGCTCAGGAATATACTAAGATATCATCTATGAACACGGTGCTCCTTGATCGGAAGGTTTGAACACTCTGTTCTTAAATCCATAAAAGGTGCGTGCGTTAGTGAGTCAAGAAGACTGCATCACTAGACTCATATCGTGGAGTACCTCGTCTACGAATCTTGTCTTCGAACATCCTCATGTCTTATCCTCATTTGAGTGATATCCGTAGTAGATCAATCTTAGAAAAACATGATGCACCACAGTGATCAAATGAAGTCGCATCTATTCGGGAGCGGGTATTTGTGCGAATGGTCACGTATTCGGTGTACGTAGTCTTATCGTAGCCAGTAGTGAGATATCTTGCTTCTTTACCAAATAGTACGGGAGCACCCGGGAGAAATCTTGGGCGACAAAATAGCTGTCCTAACGAATCACCGTAATTGCTCCTTGACTCCTTCAACTCTGCAGGTGCCATCTGTAAGATTGGCAAGGAGATAGAAAACGTACTGGTACAACATCAATCTGAAGTCATCTCCCACGTGGTGCGTGCAGCAACTCTCTGGGAAAACATCGAAGTCTGGCGATAGGGCGTCATCAATTTTACCTGCATCTACTACCATGTCCATACGAGCAGATAACCTGGCACCGGCTATGTTTTCATCAACTGTATGTCACGGCGAAATTAAATTAGAAGAAATTTGGTATCACCTTTCGCGCTAAACGAACTTCTGAATCCCCACAGATCCAGGAAAATACTTGTTTCTTGCGGCAATCCGGGAATCTTTATTAATACAAATCCTTAGAATAACATAGATCCATATTCGACAAAAGTAAAAATTAAAGGAAGGTCTTCTGCGATGGACATGGTGGAAGGGTTAAATGTCGTACTCTAAGGCATCGCCAGGAGGTGTGTTTGTCAGTCAGTGGTATTTGCAAACTAAATCTGAAAACTAGGAGACTGCAGAAAATTATTATTGGCACTGGATCACTGTCTTACTAGCCTTAGTGGGCCAGGAATAGTACACGACCACGACGGCATTTGGCCTTGCTGGCGTCACGAAGAATGGCGTGAAAACTACGCTGACCAAATCAGGCTGGTAGAGCTCCAGAGCATTGCCTACCACTAAATCGCCTCCGGGCTCTACCTCCGTATCCCGGCCTGGCGTCCTTATCTTTGCTTTGCTTTGAGAGAACTAGTGTTGTCTGATAGGCTGGGTGAGACAGCACTGGCCATGAAGACCAGGAAAAAGTTCTTTGGTGCAGAATCCCCAGGTTTGGTTGGTATATGTGACTCCACACACAAAACAAGCTCCACTAGCGCTATGCAGGGCCTGCTGATGTATCAGTCACCTTTGTGGGCACATCTTTTGGTGCAGAGCTATGTGCTTTGCTCACCCAGAACGAACTGCCCATGAACTATAGCCCAACTGGGCTAAACCTAATCAAATCTGAAGCCTCACATAGCCTGGGTTAAAGTCTGCCTTCTTGATACTTGATTCTAAGCTGCTCTATCTGGCGACCTGTACCACGATACCTGTGCCACCATGTCTTTGCGTTCTTTGACCCGATTGTACTAATTTTGCCATCCCCGTGGATCTTCTTGTAGCACCATCCAGCAGATACCATGAAGGCGAGTCGGTCTCCATACATCTAGCTAAATCGAACAACCTCCAAGCTACACTTCTCATTTATGCAGGATATGAAATGTGATTGACCGTTGATGTACTTACTGCGTCTTGACCTCGTATGACCTTTCAGGCAAAGAATTTTCGTCCCATGAACACTCGGGTGTACTCCACTACGAGACATATCATCTCTCTTGGTTGCTCAAGCTGTCTCGGTACTCTTGTCTCTATGGCAGAAATGTATAGGTTATCTTCAAATCTCTCCTGGTGACCCATGTCATACCCTCGAAAGCGGCTTGATGTAATCCTTGTACGGCTGCCAATGCTAAGCCCTTGAGGAGAGAGCACATATCTCAATAGTCAGTCGCGGATGCTCGGATCAGTGTCTCTCTTACCATGATCGGAAAATCCCATTTGGGTCACCGGATACTTACATCAAATACCAACCTCATTAAGCACGAGACATCTTTGGAATAAATGAATGTGATGCAGTTGAATCTGATCACTTATTTGAGAACTATTAGCGACTCTTTTGCCTTTGATACTCTATAAGTTCTTTGGGAAGCTATGCACCGATCCATACACGCCAAAAAATGCCTCCATAGTAGGCTGGCAGCCACAGACATCTAGTAGCGAAAGCTGTGCACAGGGCATATTAACGTAAACCATGGCTTTGTAAGCAACCGTGCACGTCTGCTTCTTTGCGGGTTTGCATTATTCTTATCTCGGAACTGGTGGATCGGGCTGAGGATACCTCTTAGGCCTCTGTTTCATCATAAAAATTAATGGTCTGGCGTTGCTGCCATTGCGGCTCAGCTATTGCCATTGCATTAACCCCTCGATCTCAGTCTCATCTGAAAGGTAACTGGGAACTATGGAGATAACATGGGCGTCTATCGGACGGCGAAGCAGGTAATAGTGACGGACAAGGGCGAACTCATTCCTAATTCTGCGATCTTGGGAAACTTAGACTCTGACCATAGAGTGAACCTATGGCTCTGTACTGGCTTCTGTCCATTGACACAGGGCGTAATGGCTTATAGAATGGGAAGGCATAAGACCCCACTTAGAGGCCACGTAGCAAGCCTTATTAAATATTCAATGCGACTATATCATACGATCACCCGGCTAACATCACTACATATATATAAATAATAGCTCCGGATCTTAAATATCAATAGGGAGAAATAAAGTCTAGATCTCCTTGTAAAAAATCATCTAGCCACAAAATGAGCAAATTATCGAGATTACAAAACATACTAATATTCCCAATCTTCTTGAGTGACACCTGATTAAATGAATGAATTCAATAATAATATCATAATAGTACATGTAACCGTAGTGAAGGAAAGAGGTCGGCGGTTATCAAAAATACGGAGAAAGGAGGGTAGCGGTACTGAAAAATAAATTGAGGGCAATTCAGTCACGAGGTGAGTTAATATCATATAATCTATACCATCTACAACCAACGGGATATACATACATAAATTTCCAATATAATATACTATATATATATATATATATATATATATATATATATATATATATATATATCACATCGAGACTATACAACGATACACTCTCATATGTATGCATGCACACATCAAGTTTCATCACATTATCATCACACAATCGAGAACTCTAGCTTCTAATTCATAATCTAATACTACAAGCCATACGCCTCAAATCCAATGCGACCGGGCGCCCGAGAAATGCTGCCCACCAGGTCCCAACTCCAAATTTGACATTTAAAACCAACAAACCATAGCCGGCGCCCTCGAGAGAAAATGCTCAACCAGGTCCTTAACCTGCAACTATCCTACCATAATCCATAGCCGCGCCCCGAGGAGTAACAACGCTCAACCAGTGGACTCACTCTCCGGCGATCCCCGAGAGAAACGTCAATCCGTGGAACTCATATACAGAAACATAAATCTGCAGATCATAGTCTGATTATTACCGGCATAAAGACGCGGTCCTCGGGAGTGTAACTAATAGGTGGTATGTCCATTATAGTTCCCATTACAAACATTTTCACATACAATGCACAAAGAATATCGCAATCTAACAATACACACCACATCCATCATAACGCCTCATATGTGATATATTTCATAACGAACTAATTAATTTAGTTACCATAGTAAATGCAATTCCAATGATAATAATCATGTCGCGGATGACGGGTGTACTTAATGCCATAAATGCTATGCCGCATGCGGATGATGTGTCGAACTATATGATATCAACTCACGTAAGAATTCTGGGTCTCAGAGCCGCTCTACACTCAGCTGCCCTCGGCGTAGTCGTTTGGACAATCTAGAATAGAAAAGACATAATCAATATCAGATCGCAGGTTTAAGCTTAATTCTAGACTCAACTAGACAATTCACAGGCTAGACCGATATAAAGCACATTTAAATTCTACCGAAAATTCGGCAGAACCTCCCCTAAAAACTGGACTTAACTCCCTGTAAAATGGGTCCAGAACCTGATAAAAATACATTTCTAATATCCACAATTTATCCAATGCCGAGCCACACAACTACGATAAATCCACTAGCCGACGCAATCCAACACAAAGGTCAACACCATTTATAAATACAATTGATACAATTTATAGCTTCGGATAATTCATTATATTTATACATGGGTAACTCCGGATATAATTAAATACGCTGAATCAAAATCAACGCTGCTCTAATTACAGGATAAGATTAAACACAACATCGTGACCGCGCATATATTTAAGTTACATCTTTTCAAAACACAAACATGAGCAATTAAACGATAAATAGGGCATTTTCAATATTAAAATAACCTTTACTTAACAATTAAAATAATGAATATCGAACAATTATACAATTAAAGCTCACACGCTGCTTAGTAGGTATAGATTCTTTACCAAGCTCGACGCTTAAACCGACAGACGCCGATCATTTGGAACGGAGACGACATTCTGCCTCGGGCACGTCGAGGTCCACGACGGTGGCCGGAAAATTTGAAGGTGGTCGGAAATTGATTTTGAGGGTACCCACGCGAAGCCCAAGGTCCAAGGAGTCCAAAAGTGCAGCCGGTTTCCTCAAGGGACCACCGGAGTGGCCTGACCGTCTAAACAAATGCAAGATTCATGAGGCTCCACCATCTCCGTTCACCGGCAAACGACCTTTGAAACGGCCATCATGGTGGATCCTAAGTCTCAAAGAGCCTCAGATCCTGGCCTGGGCCGCAGCGGAGGTGGCCTAAACTGATCTGGCCAAGGCGGTAAGGGCGAAGAGAGCTCATGGGCGCGATTCCGCGAGACTCGTAGCCTCGCGATCCAAGGTGACAAGGTGGCCAGACGGGGCTGCTCTTTTCCGGTGTCGGACGGCCAGATCAGTGGCCGGAAATGGCTGGACGACGCCGGTAAGGGGTGGCGCGCCGTGAGGTATCGGGGAGAGAGAAGGGCTTTGGTTTGCAAGTTTTCGCTCTTCCATTTTTGCCCTTAATCAACTTAAATTAATATTTAATAAATCAAAATAAATATTAAAACAATTATGGAAATAATCAATACCCAAATTTACTTCGGGTATTACATTCTTCCCTCGAGAAAATTCGGCCCCGAATTTAAGAACAAGAATTATACCTTATCAATCAAACAAGTACTGGCATGAGCGTCAGATCTCGGTCTGATTCCCAAGTGCACTCTTCAGTCGAATGATTCTGCCATAGGACTTTGACCATGGGAATGACTTTGATCTGAGTCACGAACCCGAGTATCCACACTACAGTCGCTCCTCATACGATAAATCCACCGATCTCACTTCAAATTGTAACACATGTGAAGGATCCGCACGTACTTCTCAACATAGATATATGAAAGACCGGATGAATATTGGCGAAATTAGGTGGCAACTCCAGTCGGTAGGCTACATCCCCAACTCTATCCACAATCTCAAATGGTCCCACGTAGCGAGGTGCCAACTTCCCCTTTTTACCAAATCTCATCACGCCGCACGGAAACCTTCAGGAATACATACTACCTACACCAAATCTACATGTTTCCTCTTGGGGTCTCGTAGATAGCCTTTCGTTTCCACTAAAGCGGTCCTCAACCGATCTCGAATGATAGGAATCTTTTCGTATGATTCCAACCAATTCAGACTCGCTAACTTTCTTTCACCAACTTTTCCCCAAAGAACCGGCGACTCCACACTTCCTCGCCATACAAGGCCCTCGTGAAGGCGCCATACCTATACTAGCATGATAACTGTTGTTGTACGCGAACTCAATTAAAGGTAAATGCCAATCCCATCAGCCTGTGAAATCCATCACGCACATCCCACATGTCTTCCAACGTTCAGATACTCCCTCCCTGACTGTCCATCCGTCTCGAGAAGGAAAAGCTGTGCTAAAGTCCAATCGAGTACCAAGCTCCTCATGAAGCTTCCGCCAAAACCTAGAAGTGAACTGGGGCCCTCTGTCGGATACAATCGAAACTGGGATCCCATGAAGACTAACAATCCTCTCAATATACACCCTAGCATACCTCGGCTACTTTAGGTGCTGTCTTCACAGTAAGAAGGTGGCCGACTTAGTCATCCGAACATCGACTATCACCCAAATGGAATCATACCGGTTCGAGGTAACCCGGGCCACAAAGTCCATGGTAATATTCTCCCATTTCCACTGAATGGGGGAGTTACGTGAACAACCCGCACGGCTTCGATGTCAAGTTCGACTCCACCGACAAGTCAAACACTTGATACAAACTCCGCTACATCCTTCTTCATACCACTCCACCAATAATTACCCTTAAGATCATGATACATCTTAGTGGAACCGGGATGAATACTGTAAGCTGTATGATGAGCCTCTTTCATAATCTCTTTTCTAAGTCCATCAACATCGGGGACGCACAACCTAGTACCCAATCTCAACGTGCCATCATCCCCGATCACAAAGTCATCTGACCAATTCGTCAACCTCATCTATAATTCATCAACTGCGGGTCTCGTGACTGAAGTTGTCTTAATTTCGCTCCATCGAATCGATTTGACTTAAAATGTGCTAAAAGTGCTCCGCACCCAACACCTCTAGTCAGAACCCCGACTATACAATTCATACCACTCCTACCAATTTGTCGCCTCTCGCACTAATGCTGGGTGAGACCGCCCGATGATTTCCTACTCAATGCATCCACACCACATTAGCCTTACCCGGGTGATATTGAATCGCATAATCATAGTCCTACAACTCCACCATCTTCTCTCTGCCTCAAATTTAGCTCCTTCTCGTTGAAAATATATTTCAAACTCTCGCGATCCGTGAAAATCTCACACTGCCTCACCATACGTAATGTTCCGCATCTTCAATGCAAGATCACCGCCGCCTATCTCCAAGTCATGGATGGGTACTCGTCAGTGCCCTGAGTCGCCTAGAAGCATAAAGCAATCACCTTACCATGCCGCATCAATACACACCCTTAATCCGACTCGAAGCCGCCAATACACCGTATAATCTCCGAGCCATGTAATGCTGACTGAGCAGAGGTCAAACAATCCTTCAACTTATGAAAACTCGCCCTCACAACTCCTCTCGTCTGACCGTAAATTTAACTTTCTTTCCTCGGGTTGTCCGAGTTAAAGGTGCGGTAATCCGAAAATCCCGCGCAAACGGCGATAATATCCTAGCTTAAGCCCGTGAAACTTCAACCTCTGCCACCGTGGTCGTCTCTCGCCTAATCCATCATCAGCTCTATCTTCTTAGGATCCACTTGAATACCTTTCCTCGATACTACATGTCCCAAGAAAGAAGACTATCCAAACCCAAAAATTCACACTTGGAGAATTTGGCATATAGCTGATGCTCCCTCAAAGTCTGCAATACTATCCTTAGATGCTCTACATGCTCCTCCTTGCTCCGAGAATATACTAAGATATCATCTATGAACACGATTATAAAGCGATCCAGGAAGGGTTTGAACACTCTGTTCATCAAATCCATAAAGGTCGCCAAATAAGATTAGTGAGTCCGAAAGACACTAGGAACTCATAATGGCCGTGACTGCCTCGAATGTCGCCTTCTAACATCCTCATGTCTTATCCTCAGCTGGTGATATCCCGACCGTAGATCAATCTTAGAAAAACATGATGCACCCTGAAGCTGATCAAACAAGTCATCTATTCGGGGGAGCGGGTATTTATTGCGAATGGTCACCTTGTTCAGCTGTCTGTAGTCTATACATAGCCGTAGTGAACCATCTTTCTTTCTTTATTAAATAGTACAGAGCACCCTGGTGGAGAAGTACTAGCCCGGGCAAAACCTTTGTCTAACAAACTCAGAATTGCTCCTTCAAATTTCCTTCAACTCGCAGCGCCATCCTCGTAAGGCATAAAGGAGATAGAAGCCGTGGCCTCGTACAACATCAATGCAAAATTCTATCTCCCTGGTCGTGGCAACCGCAACTCCTCCGGGAAAACATCAGAAATTCACAAGCGATGTGTGGATCGCCATCAATTTTACTCTATCTACACATAACTTTACAGCGATAATTCTCGCACTCGAAGCGTAACATCCGCCTAGTCAGAATGGTCGAAATTAAATTAGAAGGCCGGTATCCGCCACCACTAAACCCAAACTCGAACTCGAATCCGGAAAATCACTTGTTTCATGGGCAATCCAGTGAGGCGTAGTGGGCCCACAACCAATCCATACCCGTAGACAATACCGAACCATCACATCCAACAAAATAAGATCCGCCGAAGGTCTCGCCTACTACGTAAATCGGACATGATGGAAGGTAACATCTCGCCCTAAGGCATCACTGCAGGGGTAGTGACTGATAACTTATGTCTCAAGTCCGGGCCGGCCGGTCACCGTTTAAATGCAAAACTGGGGAGACACAAAGGAGTGTGTGGCACTGGATCTAATAACACCCTAGCCTTAGTATGACGTAATCGGAATAAGACCCGACACCTACGGGCATTTGATCAAGGTCCCGAGGAGGAGCGTGAAAACCCGTCCCGACCACGCCCGGGACCGGTAGGAGCCTCAAACCCGACTCGCCCCCACCACTAACCCCGCCCCGAGCCTACCTCCATATCCACGCCCCGCCGCCACTACATCGCACCACTGAGAAGAACTAGGCTACCGTCCAATGAACTGGCTGCAACACTAAATTGTAACCCCGAGGAAAAGGTCTGGCCGGGAAATCTAGGAGGCGATCTGGGCCATACGGCCCAACTTCACACCCAAAACAAGCTCCACTAGCCTGCTACAAGGGGGCCCTGATGTATCCGTCCACACTGTGGCATATCGGGGTGCCGTAACTGGGCCACATTGCACTCTCGAGCCCGAACTCGCCCCTTGAACTATACCTAATCGCCTAAACCTCGTCCAACTGAAGCCTCTATAACCCTTTCCGGTCAAGGCTTACCTTCAGGACCCTCGTCTAAACCGCCGATCTCGACCGTACTCACCGGGCAATTCCAGACCACTACAATATCGCCACAGCAAAGCACTAGTTTGCTCCTCTCAGGCGTCTTCTAGCACCATCCACTAAGATACCAGGCGTATATCACCATCCGTCTCGCTAAATCTCGTGACCTCCAAGAAGCTACACTTCCTCGACTAAGGATATGAAATGGTCCAAGCCCGGTGATGTACTTACTCGTCTTCGCAGCCTCCGCTGCAACTAACTCCGGAGCAAATTTACTAAGATACATGAACCTCGCAAAGTGCATCTACCACAGAGATATCATCTTTCAATGCCAAATCAGCTCGGTGACTTCGTCTACGGGTAAAGAAATGTAGTTATCTTTCAAATTTCTCCCCTGAATCGAGTCTATGTCATACCTCTCAAGAAACTGCCTGATGTAATCCTCTTGTACCACCGCAATGCTAAGCCTCGAGGAGAAACCCGCCATCTCAATAGTCCGTCTATCGATACCTCGATCAAATGCTCTCTTCTCCACTTCGCCCGCAAAACTACTGGGTCACCGTGATACCCCATCAAATACAACTCATTAAGCCCGTACTCGGAATAAATGAATGTGATCCGTCAAATCCCGGTCCGCCCCTACTGAGAACTATTAGCAGCCTGGCCACGACATGTTTATGTTGGCCGGAGAGTCGCTCGCACCCCACTATACTCGCCAAAAACGCTCCATAGTGGCCGGCACGTGCATCCGGGCTTGGAACCGTGCCCCGGGCATATTAACTCGTGCCTCGGCCCGTGGGCTCATCGCCCTGGGCACTGCCTAATCGGCCGCAGACGCCTACCTCGCCTCCTTCGCCTTCCCGAACCGGTGGATCGGGCCGGAGGGGATACTCCCACCGGGGCCTCCCGGGCCTCATCATAGACCAGGCGCCTCTGCATACCGCCGCCGCTGCATCGCACCGCATTAACCTCGATCTCCGCCCCATACCGAAAGGTAACCGAAAGGTAAACACAAGACTATCGTAGATATCAGTCGACGCCCCATCTGGACGGTGCTAAACTAGATGCACATGCATGTGCTGACCGAACTCATTCCTAATTCCGCAAAGATCGAAACTTAGACTCAGGCCATGAAATGAACCTGGCTCGATACCAACTTTGTCACTAATCTAACCTCGGGGCCGTGGACCCAAGATCAGTGGAATGGGAAGGCATAGCGCCACCGAAAACCCGAGCAAGCCTTATCAAAATATTCATGCCGACTATCACGATCACCCGACTATGTATCCACCTACATATAAATAATACGTCGATGCCAAACATCAATGGGGAGAAATAAAAAGTCTCGATCCCTCATACACCACATCATACACAAAAATGAACGTAATTATCCGAATTACAAAACATACTAATATAAAGTACCTGTTGACACTTGGGACAATAGACAAAGATTAATAATATCATAATAGAAGCATGTAACCGCGTGAAGAATTCAAGCGTTTATCAAGGGTCCGGAGAAGAGGATCGACAAGCATTCGAAAAATAAATCGAGACAAATGGGCCTCGAGAGTGAGTTAATATCATATAATCTATACCACATCTACAACCAGGATATACATACATATAGAACTTCAATATAATATACTATATATATATATATATATATATATATATATATATATATATATATATATATATATATCACATTGAGACTATACAACGATACACTCATATGTATGCATGCACACACATCGCTTCATATCATCACATTATCATCACAATAATCGAGAACTCTAGCCTGACCTCTATACTCCAATACTACAGCCATACGCCTCAAATCCACGCACTCGCGCCCCCGAGAAATGCTCACCAGTGGTCCTAACTCAGCTTGACATTTAAAACTAACAAAACCATAGCCGGCGCCCGAGAGAATGCTCAACCCCAGTGGTCCTTAACTCCAAAGAACTATCCTACCATAATCCATACGGCGCCCCTGAGAGTAACGTCAACTGTGGACCTTACCTCCCAAGATCCCCGAGAAACGTCAACCGTGAACCTCATATACATAAACATAAATCCCAGATCATACCGATTATTACCTATGACACGCTGGGCCCGATGTAATCTCAATAGGTATGTCCCGCTTATGTCTCATTACAACATTTCACATACAATGCACAAAGAATATCGCACCCAACAATACACACTCTCACATCCATCATCATAATGCAAATTTCATATGCGTATATATTTCATAACGAACTAATTAATTTAGTTACCATAGTGTCAACCAACGATAACAACATGTTCAGATAAAATTCACTACAAATGTTACGCGCGATGATGCGTCGAAACTATAAGATATCAACTCACGTAAGAATCGGCCCCGCAGCCGCTCTACACCTCAGTCGCTCGCGTAGTCAGTTGGACAATCTAGAATAGAAAAGACATAATCAATATCGAGATCGAAAGCCTGGGTTAATCTAGACTCAACTAGACAATCTAATGTGCTAGACCGATATAAAGCATTTAAATTCTACCTAAAATTCTACAGTAACCTCCCCAAAATCGGACTTAACTCCCAGAAATGGGTCCGTAACCCCGATAAAAATACATACTTCTAATATCCACACTTATCCAATGCCGAGCCGGCCACAACTACGTATAAATCCACCTATCGACGCAATCCAACACAAAGGCCGATCAATTGGGCGATAAATACAATTGATACAATTTATAGCTTCGATAATTCATTAGTATTTATACATGGGTAATCCGATATAATTAAATACGTTTAATCAAAAATCAACGCTGGCTCTAATTACATGTGATAAGATTAAACACAACATCGCATCTACAGATATATTTTAAGTTACATCTTTTCAAACACAAACATGAGCAATTAAACGATAAATAGGGTGTTTTCTGGCTATTAAAATAACCTTTACGAACAATTAAAATACGAATATCAACAATTATACAATTAAAGCTCACACGCGCTTAGGGTATGTATTCTTTACCGAAGCTCGACGCGAAAAACCGATTGCAACTGGTCGGATCACTTAACCCGAGACTACATTCTCGTTCCCGGGCACGCTTCCGAGGTCCACGCCGACGATGGCCTAAAATTTGAAGGTGGTCTAAATTGATTTTTGAGGGTACCCACACGAAGCTCAAGGTCCAAGAGCAAAAGTGCCCTGGCTTCAAGTGGACCACCGAGTGGCTCGGACCCGCCCCAAACAAATGCACTCCCGCGAGAAGCTCCACCATCTCCGGGCTTCACGCAAACGACCTTTGGAAACGCCGATCGCAGGATCCCCTGTCTTCGGGGACTAGGAGTCGACTGTGTCGACTGGGCGAGGTATCGGGAACGGCCGATCTACTGGGCGGCGGCAGTGGCGAAGAGAGAGCCTGGCGGCCACGATTCCAAGGAGACGCAGCCTCAGGCGAGATCCAAGCAGACAAGGGCGGCCTGTGACTCGGTTGCCTTTTCCTAAGTTGTCTACCCGCCGCACGCGGGTCGAATGTATCGGACGACGCCTAGTGGGTGGCTACCGTGAGGTATCAGGAGCAGAGAGAGAAGGGTTTTGGTTTAGCTACTCTTCCATTTTTGCCCTTAATCAACTTAATTATTTTAATAAATCAAATAAATATTAAAACAATTATGGAAATAATTGAAGAGCACCATTTCGGGTATTACAGTGGATCCTGTCGAGATGCCGATGAAGTTCATCAAGGCTCTCGTGCACAAGGATGTGACTATTGCTACTCCGCAAAGAAGGGAGATCCACTAGGAGAGACGAGGTCATTATACCACCTGACCATTTAGTCTATATAGGAGAGCAAGACACGATATTCAGCTTTGTGGCTTCGATCCAATAATTTATGCGAAGTCGCTTTCTTGTCCTCAATCGAATCAGAGCCGGATGCAATGAGAGATGAAATTCAATCTACGAGGCATAATGGAGTTTGGGAACTTGTTGAATTACCTGAAGGTCATAGACCCATTGGCTGCAAATGGGTGTATAAGACTAAAAGGGACCCTAAAGGAAAGATTGAGAAGTTTAAAGCCAGACTGGTAGCCAAAGGTTTCACTCAGAGAGAAGGAGTAGACTATGAAGCAACCTTTTCTCCGGTCTCTTCTAAAGATTCTTTCAGAGTGATCATGGCATTAGTTGCTCATTTCGATATGGAGTTACACTGCATGGATGTTAAACCGCTTTCACGGACCTTAATGAAGAAGTCTATATGATGCAACTCAAGGTTTTGCGGGCAAATGATCTTCAGTATTTAGCCAGGCGTAGACCTAAAGTCTATTTATGGTCTCAAGCAAGCTTCAGACAAAGGGTACTTAAAGTTTCATAGTGTTGTTAAGCTTTCATATGGTTTTGCTTTGAGAACAAAGTAGATCAATGTATATAATACAAGGTCAAGGAGGAAATTCATTTTCCTTATACTCTACGTGGGATGATATCTCCGCTTGGCAGCGCGGACCTTGTTTACCGCATGAGACAAACGATAAGTTGTCAAAGAACTTTGATATGAAGGACCTCGTGAGGCGTCTGGTCTCCGGGCATCGAGATCTCATAGGAATCGCCGAGGACTATCGGTTTATCTCGAGCATATGTTGATCATATTTAAAGATTCAACATAACAATGTAAGCCAGAATTGCTCCTCGGTCTCAGAAGGTGATAAGTCGAACTGGCTTCACAATGTCCTAATTCGCATTTCGAAAGCCCAAATGAAAAAAATGCGTACCTTAGCGCTAGTGCACTCGGAGTATTATAAAGTGCTCAAGTATGACCAGGGCCGATATTGCCTTTGTAAATGTGACTTCTAAAGTGCATATCAATCAAATCCAGATACGATCATCGGGTTGCCGCCAAGAAGGCGGCGAGGTACTTAAAAGACAAAAAGACTATATGTTGATTTACAAACATGTTTAGACTCGTAGCTAGTCAGTATTCTGATTCGTACTTTTCACCGTCAGATGAAAAGAAGTCAACAACGTGTTACATCTTCAAATTAGCAGAGGTGCGTGATCATGGAAAGTGAGAAACATAAGTCAATAGCATCCTCTAACATGCAAGCTGAGCTCAGAGATGCTTTTCACCACTACCAGCAATTGCCCGAAACCTCACATGAGTCGACCGTATTTGATTTTGCGTGGATAGGCCCATGGGCGCTTGTATTGTGACACACTCGCAGTTATTGTTTATTAACAACAACGTAGGTCCAAGGGTCTAAGCACACGGAGGTCAAGTACCGACTATAGCGAAAGTTCAGACCTGACGTCAGAGGGAGCACATTTCACCGTATTATGCGATTGCAGATCCGCTAACTAAAGGCCTTCACCCTTGTGTGTGTTCGATCGACATGTCATTAGCATGCTTGGGGAGTATCATGATACATCACACTAGTGGGAGCTGTTTAATTTTATGTTGCTCTCATAAAGTTTGTTTCTGATTTCATTACATTTTTGTAATATTTGAATATGTATCAATTTTTTTGGCATTCAATGAGGCATAGGTATCGTAGAAATGTTATTTATCAAGTCGAGTACGTATAATTGCGCTAAAAATCTCGAGGTATCAGGTAAACTCTGAAAGTGTGCTATGGGGCATCCTTTATGACAAATTCTAACAATATGTCTTGCTACACATAAAGTACAATTAACTATCAAGGTAAGACATATACAAAGTTCATTGTGAACTACGATGAGAATTCTCTGAATGACACACTGTGCTCTCATGGACACTTATGAGAGAGAATTTGGGACTAACAAAATGGATAACACATGAAGTACTTACCATTATGAGGTATCGGCCCATTTAACACACTACCATATTAATCCATACGCAAAGTTGAAAGCACTTCGTGACTAAGGAAAGGCTCGTGATTACACAGTGCTATCGCCATGATTCGGTGTTCAAGACTTTATGGACGGATTGACCACACCACCCTAGACCAATATGAGGGTACACGATAGCTGCAACAATATCGCCAAGTGGGAGAATGTGCGATTTTCCTAATGTGGGCTTTATTAATCGAGATAAATAAATTAGGTCAGGCTCTAATAAAGAAAATGATATATGGGTTCTTAATCGCCTAATATGGGATCAGCCGGTGGGCCGAGTACGGCGCCTCAGTGGTCAAAACTCTACAAATAGCGCCAAGTCCCTCCCTTAACCCCTTCCTCTACCATTTTGCACATTTTCAATTTACGTGAAACCGAGAGAGAGAATTCTTCCTCTGCAACAAGTGGCACCATTAGGTCAAAGGTATTCAATGAAGGATAAGTGGCAGAAGATTTCGAGATCGTATACAAGTGGAATCGTCGCCTATTCCGCATCAAGCACGATGGATCTGCAAAACCGTACGATTATCGTGTTTTATTTCTAACTATGGTGATCTGGCTGCATGGCAATATCATGCAATGACACATACCTCAATTTTATATTTAATGGATTTTATCATTTCTATTTTTCATATCTTGTTCATATTGTATTTTTCTTACAAAATCATATTTGCTGGTATCTTACTTGTGGTTCAAACACACTCATTATATTCCATGTTCTTATCATTTGTACCTTGTTTATATCATCATATGGTCCGTACTTTTATCCTTACTCTTTTTATACTTCTCAATTATACCAACTTACTAACTGCATTCGTATTATTCATATTTTTTTATCATATTTTTCTATCTCTTGCACTACAACTAAATTTTTCATCTCCGGTGTTTTTTTCAAAGTTGCTTGTTAAATGTAGACTTCAATAGTACAACATATAATAAAAATGAATGTTATGTTTGATTAATAATTATTAACCTGCAAAATACACACAACGAAATAATATTTATTAACGCAAGTCAAACATGAGACAAAAAATGCTTGAATATAACGAGTAGTAGTATATAACGCAAAGCCCAACCATATGGGGTTGGCATTTTATACAAAATCATCAGCTCTACTCCTGAGAGCATCATGGCTGACCCACGTCTTTTACGTGTATATGATGATCCTTGCAGCATGTCAAATACCCAGCAATATCAGCCACCAAACTAATCTTCCACCAGATGATCACAAATAAGGTGTCACTGAGGATTAAATAATGTAATATACTAGCCTAAGGAATTAATACAATTTTTCCAGCTAGATTTGGATAAACTCAGTTTGAAGGATCAATGATCTGCTAAAGAATAGAAATCCATTTTTAAAAAAAAGGTAGGTTATATCTAATTACCTTGATATGTATTTTAGACAAGTTCGTAGCTAGACTCAAAATTAAAGCTTCTGTAATGTCGTATTCCAATGGTACGAGACATTTAAGAACTGAGAGAAAGCATGGGAGTGGCCCCTTCACGAATGGATGGTCCAGCAATTGACCAGCAGTATTAATCACTGGGTTGACTTGCAAGCATTTGAGGATAAAATCTTGAGCATCTGGATGACAAGCAAACAGGAACAGGAGGAAGTTCACTCCCTTTGCCAATCCTAAATAATGCTACATCCGCCAAAGAGAGAGATATTCATTGCTGGGTTGGAACCCATGACAGATAATGATCCAGAGATACATGGTCATCATTCCGCTGTAAGATCAGATCATCATGTAACATATTAATTGTGGTTAGCTCACTTATATTAGAAATGAGAGTAGGAATAAAAAAACCCATTCTGATGGATACAAAAATGCACTCTCCTCCACAATTGTTTTTTCATCCCTTTCACATGATATTGCGATGCAATCATTTCATTCCCATTTCTAAACAGAGGACCTTCCAATCAACTTTGCATAGAACTTGAAGGATAACACTTGAACTTGATTTCTTATGGCAACATCTACAACATTTATTAATAAGCATGTTAACACAAATCTGGTTATCATATCCTTGGAATACAAGATCAAAGCATTCAAGGAACATAAGGTTGAGACATACCAACACAAAGCAAGATACATGGTCAACATTTGTATATACAAAGTACTTGATCCTGAGAAGAGTGCACCCACAAGTCTAAAATCTTGCTTTTCAAAGTTGGCAGGAAAAAAAATTAGTATCAAAGCCCCCCAAGGATGAGTCACCAGTCAAGTTTCAAGAAAAAGAAGGTCCAGAGGCAGTCCAGGCACATTTACAGCTTTCTTGATAAGATAAGCAATAGTCATGTCAAAACCTTATTTGGAAACATTCAACTTGCAATTCCAGATAAATGCTATAGTGTTTCAAAAGCGTTATCACTGCCAATTTAACAAGATTTTGAATCTGCTACCATGAGTTCCAGTGTCATCTGCACTGTCCTTCCATCGTGTGAAGGCCTCACACACTGATCAGAATGCAAAGGGTCCTACAACAGAAGTTGGCAAAATAAGAAATTTAAATCTATATAGTTATATATATATATATATATATATATATATATATGTATGTATTTATATGGAATGACTGCAAAAATGTCTGACAACAGAGAACTGATGCCAATGATTGTTTCATTAGCCCTGCAACCATAGGGAAAAAGGTGGAACTAAACAATTTTGAGTGAAATAATAATCATAACAATACACAGAAATGGAAAATATAATTCATAATTGTCAATTATCCAAGATAAATGGATTCCGGTGGAACCCTTTTTTTTTTAATAAATCCCAAATGCAACAATCCAGCCATTCCATTAACCCATTGCTGATAATCACCAATGGCAAGGGGCAGTGATCTCAGAAGCCCTTCATCTTAACCCATTCCAAATAATTTCAGAAATGCTTTTTATTTTAATCTTGAGATGTATTAGGTGTAGATTGTTTTTATGTTCAATCCTTCAGAAAGGGTAGACTTTGGGTCAAGATTTCATCCTTACAATAAATTCATCAGCGTTTTCAAAGTCGACAAACTCAAACTAATTCTATTTCATCAATTTGAATAACTAATTGAAGAGGACCAACAAAAGAACAAAAGGAGAAAACATTAAAGAAAATAAAGTCACATCTGCGAAATGTGGCATGCACCCTTCCAATTGGGAATATGTGTGACTGTTAAGATCTCTAACACGTGGCACCCAAGGCCCATATATCGGTTGCAAGCCCATAGCCTTTATTTTTCCGGTTAACAACCTATATAGTTACATAATGAAATCATAACCAAACTATCTACAATAAACAAGAATAATTAGTAAACTCAAACTAATATGTAGTGCTTTGTTGCATGTTGTGAATTCTAACATAATGCAAATTTTCTAATTCATCTGGATGCCTAGGAATCAAGAATCCCAACTGCCATAAGATTTTTGAATAAAAATGTTGTGCTATGAAGATTCCTCTATGAGGCTTTTTCATTTAGTAAGAGATGATTTCTGTTTTCAGATTACTTTTCCATTTTGTCATGAGTATGTCATGGATATTTGAAAACCACTCATCGTTGCTAGAATAAGCAATAGATGCCTATATTTACCTCCCTGCAACTTCATGCCTGCATTTTCTATTCAATGCCCCGCCAAAGTTAGAAAATACAAAAATACCTTTGGTTTCAGATTTACCCTATTGGAGCATCCATGCAACAAGTAAAATCATTCTCAAAGTGTATGTGTATTGAAAGCCTTTCATAGACAAAAAATACGCAGTGGCCTCAATTATAAGAATGTATTATTACCTTGAAAGAGTTCTAAGTTCTAAAATACATTAAATTTAGAATTTATTTGTGACATTCTGATTTGTTCGAATTTTTATTCTTCAAATATATATTTTTAAATGTAATATATCGAGGATAAGAGATCAGATTTACAAAATTGTGATAATTACAATATGTTGCATTAATGCTCTATTAGTCCTTATTGTTTTTTTTTTTTTAAAGTTGGATTAATCTTACAAAAAGTGGAAGATAGCTCAGATGCAATCCTTAGACAACTCAAGCCTCATGTTTCGTTAAGTTGGCCTCAGAGTTGTGAGTCTTGTGACAAAGGCATACATTTGATATTTTTGACACATAAACATGATGTTGCATCTCAAGCACATTACACTTCATATGTTTTGAAGTGATTAGAACTCCAACTAAGAGACAACAATCTGTCTTGAACTTAGGAGTTTCCTTCATGAACTTTCAAATCAACAAATGAGGATCAAATATTCAAATTGTAAAGTACAGTCTCAAACCAAGGACCTCTTACCAAACCAAGGTCTAATACCATATTAAACGATCAACTCTCCAAAAAGCTCAAGCTTATAAGATTTGGGCTTAATATGAATCAATAATAATATATACAAAGAAATGAGAGATGTTGGGAATTTATATATATATATAAGAAAAGAGAAGTAGAGGAAATAATAATGCAGTACCTAATATTGATGGAATTGGATGATCAGCAAGAGAGATTATGTCAGCTCCAAATCTTTTATACAGTGGCTCCTCCACTTCATGTGGCCGTGGGTAGGGTAGGGAATCATCCCGACTTGGATTTCCGTTACTCTCTTCAACACCCTAGAAGATCCAGCAACATGACTTCTTCAAGCTTTCATATTGTGGCTCCTCCTCCACCGCATCATTGGAATCATCACTGCCTTTCGAATGATTTCCATTACTCTCTTCACGATGCCATCTAACATTGTCACCACTCTCCGCAAACTCAATGCCAGCGATTCAGAACCAAAGATGCTTAAACTTTTCATATTTCCTATCTTCTCCCTGTAGGAATTTCGAACTTTGGCAATCCGGATCAAGAATTAAGAGAGATTCCAAGTCTCCAATGCTATCTGGGAGATCCTTAACATCAGTATTATTTAAACGAAGCTCCACTAAACTTTTCATATTTCCTACCTTCTCTGGAAATTTCTCAAACTTTGAGCAATGTGAGAGATCAAGAACTTCAAGATATTCCAAGTCTCCAAAGCTATTTGGGAGATCCTTAACAGCGGTATTATTTAAACGAAGCACCTCTAATCTTTTCATATTTCCTACCTCTCCGAAATTCTCAAACTTCAGCAACGTGAGAGATCAAGAATCCCAAGATTTTCCAAGCTCAACGCTTATCCGGGAGATCCTTAACAGCAGTATTATTTAAACGAAGCAACTTTAAACTTTTCATATTTCCTACCTTCTCCTGAATTTCGAACTTCGAGCAATCTGAGAGATCAAGAACTTCAAGATATTCCAAGTCTCCACGTTATCCGGGGAGATCCTTAACAACGCATTATTTAAACAAAGCTTCTTTAAACTTTTCATATTTCCTACCTTCTCCTGAAATTTCGAACTTCAAAGTAATCCGAGAGATCAAGAACTTAAGATATTCCAAGTCTCCAATGCTATCTCGAGATCCTAACAACAGATATTTTAAACGGCTTTAAACTTTCATATTTCTACCTGGAATTTCGAACTTCGAGCAACTGAGAGATCTAGAACTTCAAGATATCTAAGTCTCCAATGCTATCCGTGGGAGATCCTAACAAATAGTGATTACTTAAACAAGCTTTACTCTTCATATTTCCTACCTTCCTCCTGGAATTTCGAACTTTGAGCAACTGAGAGATCAAGAACTTCGTGGATATTCCAAGTCTCCAATGCTATCTCGAGATCCCACAACAGCATTATTTAAACAAAGCTTTAAGCTTTCATATTTCCTACCTTCTTTCTGAAATTTTTCAAACTTCGAGCAATCGAGATCAAGAATTGAGAGAGATTCCAATCAAGTAACACTGCTGCGCCCTTTACGCTAGTTGTTTAAATAGTCGCTTTTAAACATTTCATGTTTGTCTGCTTTCGGAAATTTCTCAAACTTCTGAGCAAATTTCAGACTCAAGAATCTCAGACTTCTAAGTCAATGCCATTTGGAAGTTCTCTAATAGCCATGTCCAAATTAAACTTCATATTTGAATTTCAGAAACTCATTCAAAGCTTGAACACCCAAAGAGATTAAGAATTACAAGAGCATCCAAGTTGATAATGCTACTTGGCAAACCCTTAAGCTTAACACACCACCTCAAATCTAAGGTGGTAAGCTTCTTCAAAACACCAATGGATGGGTGAATTTCGATCAAGCTTACACAACCTCCTAGAATTAGTTTCTCTAAATTTGACATGCTTGAGAATTCTGGCATTTGAATAAGCTTCTTTGAATGACTCATATCAATGATCTTTAACCTTTCAAGATACTGTACCAAAAGAAAATTTGTTTCCATTAAAGAAATAACTACCTTAAATTTCTAGATCAATATAAAGCAAAAGAATTCATTTTTAAATAATAACAATAGTACCTTGTTCCCTTGCCACAGTTGTTTAATGTTGCTGCACTTCAAGTGCAGTTCAATAAGGTTCTCTCCATCAAAATTTGGTTGTAAAAATTCTAAAGGATATCCATCCCACCTAAGATACCTTAGCTCATAAGAAGGAAATTCAAAATCCAGGCCAAGTTTCATTTTAGAAGTATTTTCTACTATACCATCATATTCCTTGTCCGAACAGCCTTCATCAAAAAAATATGAAAAGTCACTTCAATGAACTTTGAGCAATCGAAGTTTAGTCATCTTTGCCAAAACATTTGGATTGAAACATACTCTTCTTAACTTACACAAGTCCAAGGAGAGTGTTTCAACTCCATGTATTCCCTAAAAAATAACAAGGACAAGGCAAACATAAATATAAATTAACTCAAACTTATAAGGATGCATACATTAATATATAATAATGATATTATTGAAGTTTATATCTTCAAGTAGAGAGCTTAATTAATTGAATTTATGCATTTGACTCTTCACGATCATATGCTTTAAATTCTTATACAAGAATAATATTGTATTAGGTTAATCTTAACTAGAACTTAAGTGGATTTATGCACTTGGCTCTTACCTTGTATGTTGTAAGTGCGCTATCAATATCACGAGGATCCCATAATCTGCTCCATTTATTGGGCTTATGAGGATAATCTTCACGAACAATTTCCCATGCCATTTGTCGAATCAAATCATGCATCCGTATCTTGTTGTATGGGATAGTTATAAGACACATATCATTTAGATTTTTTAATCCTATTTCCGCATGGAAATTGCAGCCATCCAATATTCTTGACACAAAATCCTTGTCTTCGTCTCAAAAAATACTGACATCGGGTATATTTTTTTACGTATGACCTATCCATCTGCTTCTTTTAAGTATTGTGAATTTCCATTTCAGGTTCTCTTTCTAATTTATGCAATTCACTTTTCCATTGAGGTATTGTTTTATTGAACAAGAGAGAACCTAGAACTTTCAAAGCTAACGGAAGGCCTTGGCAATAATATATCATGCGGTGTGAGAGGTTTATAAACTCTAATTTTGGAACATTTTGTTGAAAGGCATACAAATTGAAAAGTTCTTCGGCTTCCCTAAAATTCAATTCCGGAACCTCATACATATCATCCACTCCTTGTACGGTTAACAAATGCTTATTTCTAGTTGTTATGATGACTCTACTTCTTCTCGAGCCATCCACCATTTTCCAAGTAAACATTAATTGCTCTAAATAGTCGACATCATCGAGAACAATAGCTCTTTCGTTCATCATACTTGTTCCTTGGTCTCCATCTAATATATCTTGAAGTTGATTTTCAAGTGGGGGTAAACCTTGGAGTATTGGAGATTGTTCAATATTTTCAAGAAAGCTCATACATTCAAATTCTCGAAAGTTCATTGTATATGACTTTGCATGGTTGTCTTACTATTACCAGCCCCCATATATTCCAATAATACGAATATCATTTGATCCCATATGCAAAAACAAATTCACCTTGTTTATGCGGGAATCGATACCAACTAAATTGGTACCAACATAAAGCCTCTTACAATTCAATTGGTGAAATATCCTATTCGTCATCTTCTTAATATGGTTGGATTCATACCTGCCATTTATAAAAGTACAACATGTTGAGCAATGATCGACAACGGTAAATAAAATACATTAAGTTTGACATCTTTATAGCAAAGAAATAATAATAAAACTAAATGCATAAAAGATATTAGTTCAATTACATATCAGGACATTTTTCTTTGTACCAAGTGTGCATACTCACTAAAAACAAAACATAAATTTTGTTACTTTAGTTGCTAGCATTGCCATACTTTCATTTATACCATAATAGAGAATGGTGATTATGAAACAAAATATTAGTTTTATTACAAGCAGCACACTAGCTATGGCAATTAGAAAGCCTTGTAGGGCAGACATTTTATTCTTTTTCATTTTAGATCTTATATGACTTGAAATAAATTTTTTATATGGATTCAATGGCCAACTATAAGTTGTAAATTTGAAAACCCTATTTTCAACTCCTTAAAATTCAGAAATAACTTACTTATCCTGCATATGCAAAATTAATGTTCTTTATATATATATATATATATATATATATATATATATATAATATATATATATATATATATATATATATATACATATATTAGGTTTAAAATTTTGTATTTACGAAAGTTTCATTCTATCAAGCTATTGGGCCAACAATTATGTTATGGCAGTTCTTACACAATTAATTTTGTTATAACCTAAATATTTCAATCAACTTCATTACACTGTAAATGGAAAGCTGTTAATTCGATGCATAAACATAGTTTGAAAAAGAAATCAAATTGATTTATAGATAACTTACCCGTCTTGTAGTTGTGATGCCATCCAGAAAAGATTGCCTGCTTCTCTGAAGCCGTCCTCCACCATTCCTACCTTTTCCCTTGTCCTTCCAGTTTTTCTTCACCAACCCCGCAGCTTCTCGAAACGCCCTGTTGATTTCGTACATGGGATGGATCCACATGATAGAAAATAGGGAAAACAGTGTGTCCCACATCTTTCTGGCAATCCATAATCTTGACCAATTCATCCAAACACCATCTCGAATGAGCATAGTTTTCAGAGAAAATAATTACAGAAGACCTTGAATCTTCAATCGCTTTTAAGAGTTCAGGAGCAATCGCTTCTCCTCGCCTGAGTTGTTTCATCAACTCTCTGAGGTTGCAGATGCCTCTTTACCAGAGCGGAGGAATTGATCGGTGAAGTGTGGCAGGGTGTCTTCGCCACTAAAACTCAAGAAAACATGCACTTAACTTTGGATCAGGGATAGAAGAAGAAGAAGAGGCTCAAAGAAAAGAAGCTTTGTGGAAATATTACAGTTTCTACCCCAAAATTTCCAATAAGACAGTACAGATCTGAGAGGGTTTAATTTCAAAGTTCAGAACGCTCTATCTCTCTCTCCATTGTCTCTCTTTTCTCGCGCTTCTCTTCTTCTCCCATTTGCTTCTCCAATATGGGTGATTGGATTCATGTTTTTTTAAAAAATGTTTCTGTTTTAAACTGTTTCTCTCTCTATTGATATTTTAAATTTCATTTTGGTCCAAGATCATAATCAATTTATTTCCTGTAAATTAGCCCATATATTTTGGTCCACTCTAGTGTATCACCTCTCTTCCCCCCCTATTTTTTTTTGAAAACCCCTCTCTTCCCTTTTCTCTCTTCTCTCTTCTTTCTCCCTCTCATGTTTGACCCACCCACCCAGCCCACCTAGCACCGCCTCAAACCCACCTAGCCAACCATTTATTTTTATTTTATTTGTTTAACTCATAAATTTTTATTATATGTTTATTTTAGTTTTTAAAATGTGTAAATAAAAATTCAATTTAAAAAAAATAATAAATTATTTATAATTTTAAATTTATTAAATAAATAAAAAAATTATTTAATTTTAAATTCTATTAAATAAATAAAATTTCAATTTTTAAAAATATAAATAAATTATTCGATTATTTTCATTTTAAAATTTATTTAATTTTTAAATATACTAAATATAAAATCAAATGATTAAATTAAATATAATTCAAAATGGATGGGTTTTAATATTTATATTTAATATTTAATATTTTTATTTAAAAACTAATACATTTTAATGTATTAAGTTAATACTAAATATCAATAGATGAGTTCTTTTTTTTTTAAATCAAGTTTATTTTAATTTATTATATTAGTAATTATTATAAAAAAACATATTTATATTAATGATATTAATATTTTAATTTAAATATAATTTATTTTAATGAAATAACTATCCATAAATATAATAAAAAAAATTTAATAATGAATAATCTATTAATATTTAAAAATAAATCAAATTTGAATTTTTATTTAGTATATTTTAAAATTTTAAATAAAATTTATTTAGTAGATTTAAAAATAACAATAATTTATTTTTATTTAAAAAAAATAAAATTTGAAATTTTATTTAATAGATTTTGAAATCTAAAATCAAATTTTAATAAAAAAATTAAAAGTTTTTTTAATAAAATAAAAAATTTAGAGTTAAACAAATGGTCGGGAGAGTGCTGGGGCTTGTGCCCATGTAGGTGGGTTGGGTAGGTGGGGTTTGGTGAGAAGGGGGTCCAAAGTGAGAGGGACGTAGAGAAGATAGTGATGACGAGAAGATAGGAAATTGGTCTATGTGCGCATCGTTATTACTTGGTCATTTTAATATCATTAATTTTAATGGAATCAGTCATGTTATAAGTTAATATGAGTTATCAGAGTAAACTGTAAAAGCTTATTTTGATCAAAATGAAGTTTAAGGTGTAAATAAAATATCGGATAAAACACGAGGGGGTTTTTTTAGACATTTTTCCTTTACAAATAAGAATAATATAGAAAATAGGGAGAACATATTTGATTCAATTTTTTTTTAAATCATATAGAACACATAAAATACTCAATTTAGAAAATAAGGAATCAAAGAACCCTTTATTTTTATTCTTCGTCTTTTAAAGTAACATTTTCATTTTTTTATTTAAAAATTCATAAATTTCTAACTTCATTTAAATTAATTTTTTTTTATATATATGACATAAATAAATTTACCTAACATTTTCCTTTTTTAATATTTTTCTAAAACTAAATATATTTTTTAAAATTTATTTTAATTTGTTGAACATTTAAATTTAAATAATTTACTTTTGAAAATTTTGTTTAATTTAATTAGATTATGGAGAGACGAAAGAAGCGTGGAAGAGTACTAGCTCTTAGGGTGAATAAATGTAAATCTTAGAAAGTTTGATACAGTAATTTGAAATATTATTCAAATTATTATCTTGATCAGAATTATATATCGATCTTGCACTAAAATTAATTGTCGAGCCATGTTTATACAAATTTTATAAAAACAAATACTTCAAACATAGGTTATACTGAAATTACCAAGCAAGATTTTGAAAGAAAATTTATATAATGGGTTTGTCTGGAATTTATAGTTATTGTGAAAATTATTATATCATCAAAAAAAGAGATTTTAATCATTGTTCTTTGTATTCATAAGTTTCAAAATGATGTTTTTAATAAAAAAAATTATTTTAAGAGTAGACCACAAAATGAATTAAATAAATTTCTGGGTGTTAATACCAGTATTCAAACAAAATTTTGCAGATAGTGGTATTTAAATGGTTTTTGATTTGAAATAGATTTTATAAAAGAATCTTCAAACTCTTTACTTGATTTTCTGCCATTGGGAATTTTACGGGGAAAATAAATAAATAAAAACACAAACCCCTCAAAGATCAATGGCCAAAAGATTCTTATGCCCAATGCCAAAATCCCAAAAGACTTCAAATCTTTATGAAGTCCTTGGAAATATTCCAAAGGTTGCTTCTCCTGCTTCAAAGTCTCCGGCATATTTTACAAAAGAGGCATCTCATACAAATTTTAGAAGAAGATCATATTTCCTCTTAAAGAGAGGTTGCTACCGAAAGCATCACTTTTTTTTTTTATTTTTTGTGTGAATTGTTTTGAGTCAACATGAGGATCATTACAGTAGGGCTTGATGTTTTAAAACTCGTATCTATTGTAAATTGAAAAAGTTATCAGTTTATGATTCACTAATCCAATCGATGGTAGAACTGGTAATATAATAAATAATATATTATTTTTTTGAAAATTAATAAATAATATATTAATAAAATTTAAAATATATACAAATAAGTTAAAATTCTATAATATTTATCTCTTATATTTGATATTATTAAATATAAGTGAAAATATAATAATATTCTAAAGTTTTATAAAATGAATTATGTTTAATATTTAAACTTAATATATGGAAGTCAAATTAGTTATTTCATTTTAACTATTTTTAATTATATAAATAATATATTATTAAAAAAAAAGAAGTGTAAATATAGTAATATTTTAAATTTTATAAAATGAATTACGTTTAATATTTAAACCCAAAATATCAAACTCTAATTAATTATATTAAATCTTAAGTATTTTTTATTATATACAAAAGATATTTGTCTTAAATGATACAAGTTCCATAGGTAGTGCGTGTTTATCCTTAGGCTTTTTCCACTTAAAATCAATCCCACATGGAAAGCCCATAACAAAGATGATTTCCTTATAAGAAGAATACAATCACCTACTATTAACTCTCATGAATCTTGGAAAAGTCAAACCTGCTCATTGGATATCGTGCGTAAGCCTCGGGAAGAAGTGATTTGGACTTTTGTGGCGGTGTTAGATTTGATGGATCATAAAATTGGATGGTGTAATATATCCGAACCGTCGGTTCTGGATTCAGGCGGTTCAATTCAAAAAGTATATCGATCGACGGTCAGATTGATTCGATCGTTTCGATTTTAACATATTTTTATATTTTCAAATGATTCTTCTCTGCATCGTTTCGATTATAAGAAGGATTTTGTATTTTTAAAAATTAGGTTTAAGTTTTTTGTTACAATCTGATTTGTTTTAATTGATTTTCTAAAAAAAAAAAAGGTGATTTTTTTACCAATTTTTTGCTTGACACGATGATTGGGCACAAGTTTAAGGAGGTTGAAGCTGTTTCAATTGAATGCAACCAGGCTCTGAGGAGGTTTTCTTTTCCTTATTCTCTATGTTCGGCTTTCATACCCCTATACTCCATTTTCTTAATGTCTTAACTTGCTAGCTCTGACCTCTTTCAAGTAATCTTCAGTATTCTTTCTGGTATTCTTTTTTGGGCTTGGTGTTGCCTGGAATTGATTTTCTCTATTCCTGAGAAGAATACAATCACCTACTATTAACACTCGTGAATCTAGGTGTTCAGCCTTAAAAAAGTCAAAACCGATGCATTGAAAATCGTGCGAATGCCTCGGGAAGAAGATATTTGGACTTTTAAAATTGGATGGTGTGATATTCGAACCAGGCGGTTTTGTTTGACAACCGCTTTTAGGCAAAGAACCGAATCGGAAAGTGATGATCAGATCGATTGGACCGATCAATTCGGTTCGATTTAAAAACATTACCAGAAGCCCATTACACTCGTGCCCACGCCCATCAGCATTCTCACCTTCCTCGATGATTCACAGGGCTAAACATTAAATCCTAGAGTGAGAAAAAGTTATGAGGCTATGAAGTTCTAGGTTTGGATATATTTAGGTTATTTTTAAAAAATTATTAAAATAAGTTAAAAATAAAAATAATATTCTAACTAATCCGTTTGTTACTTGAAATTTTTTAAGTAAATTTTGTAGTTAATACCACTGTATTAACTTAGAAAACAAAACATTTCCAATGTTAAAGTCAATAACTACGATGTTGACTTTTTTTAAAGTTAAAACCGTCTTTACAAAAGGTTTTTTAAAACATAATAACTAACTATGGTTTTTGCCATGTGGTAAGTATACATTAGTTTAAATATATTTTTTTTACACTTTTTTATTTTTTGGTTAGGCCTGAGCAGACCCGTGCACACATGAAAAACATCTTTAAGTCATACCACATTCAAACTAATCTCTATTCAGCTCTAATACACCATAAACGATAAAGGTTTACCATGAGGTCAACATACCAGATTCTAGCATTTGAAATCAAACTGTTGCTTGTGAGATGCCTCGATCATCTTATCTATATGTTTGATGATAATTTAAACATTATTCAAATATATGTTATTATTTTGAAAATTTATTTATTTATTTATTTTAAATATTTTCTAGACATCACTCGCTTAGGTAGCATGTTTCTTCCGTGAGATTCTTTCACTTTTCTCTTTTTCTCTATCATTCAATTAATCACTTCGCGTCTTGAGTCTTAAGCCAAAATAATTCATTTTTTCATAAAAAATTTCACATAAACCTTTTTTTTTTAATAATCACCATACTACAAAATACAAAAATATTAGTTTGATGATTATTTTGATAAAAGTCTAGATGTCCTCCGTCATATAGTCTCGCATTTCTATACTCTAGATGGTTCTCCTCTGCATCGTTTCGATCATAAGAAGGATTTTGTATTTTCAAAAGTTGGGTTTGAGTGTCTTGTTACAATCTGTTTTGTTTTAGTTGATTTTCTTAAAAAGGAGGGGTGATTTTTTGCC
Organism: Tetrastigma voinierianum; assembly: GCA_016808115.1. NCBI lineage: Eukaryota > Viridiplantae > Streptophyta > Magnoliopsida > Vitales > Vitaceae > Tetrastigma > Tetrastigma voinierianum. Next base: position 41,877 of record JAEQBH010002121.1, on the reverse strand, counting down.
AATTTTGGCTTGAAATCATCTTCTTCGTATTTTTTTCCTACTTATTTGATATTTTTGGTATGTGTATTTTTTCTAGTTTCGCGTCAGCCTTTGTCGCGACTGCTTTGTGGTCTTCTTAGTAACACGAGTTTTGCTTTCGCGCCTTTGCCAGGTAGTTTCTAGTGTGTGGACGATTCAATTTAAAGCATCTTCGACTGCATATAAACATTTTCACTCAAATCTAGGTCATCAAGTTGTATAACTGAAATCTTATGAATTTTGGTTATCTTAGAATGTTCAAATATATGCGCCAGGTCGAGTTATTTGCCATCGCTAATAACATGGATGTTGCACCATCTTTTAGTGTTTTTAGTAAATTTGATCATATGTGTCAATCGAATATATTATTAGTTTGAATCAATGAAATTTATATTTCAAAAAAAAAAAAAAAAGGTCTAGATGTCTAATTTGTTTAAAAAAACTGAATTATTTTTACTTTAAACTCTTACTTCTTCCTCTTCAAAGTTTCTACCTTTTAAAATTTCTTTCGTTTATTCATGGCTCTCAGAAGAAATTTATTTTTAAACAAAAATTAATTTTATTATAGAAATAATGAAACCCCATCAATTAATTCCAATTAAAAACTTGATAATATTCTCTTAAAAGATCATTAGTAAAATAAAATTCAAATAGTAATTAATATTTTTAAATATTAGGAAATAATCTTGAGTGGTGACATGTATCTATATACATAATTAACTAAAAATCGAAATTCAACTTAAAGTTACTTTCAAAATCAATGTATTTTTGATTAAAATGACTAATAATTGTTATTTCTATGCACTTGAGTCCTGATTCAAGTGGTAAAAAGGGGGACGGGTATATGAGAGGTACCAAAATCAAGTCCTATGAGAACAAAATATTATAACCATGTAAAACACCAAGTGAACATATGTAAAAATAAAATAAAAATGTTAGTTTCATTGAGAAAGTAAAAGACTATTATATTTCTTCAATAAAATGATTTTTTTTTTTTGCATGAAAATCAATCCAATAAATAAAATTAATCTTTGTTCCTTTCTTTCTTTGTTAAAATAAATTTATAAATTAAGAGTTTTATATATACAAGTTTTCATTGATTAAATTCCCTCTAAATTAAATATCAAAGCTATCGCTCTTTTAACTCGATAAAATTAGGGTTTGATAATCAATGTGTTACATACCTAATAAACTTGATTTAAATAGAGTAACTTCTACTTTAGCTACAAGGTGTTGGATTGTGAAGTCTGAATTCGGTTTTGTTGTGTTTTACGAATCAACTCGTAGGGTTGAAAGGGGCAACACCCCTATGAGAAAATTTATTTATATGGTGGTCTATATATGAGTTGTCTATCCTTAAATATGTATTTTAAACTTTATTTTGTTTTTAAACTTTTTAATGTTCCTTTCATAGAGCTTAATTGAACTTATGCATTTGACTCTTACCTCATATGCTCTAAGTGCACTTTCAATGTCATGTGGATCCCATAATCTGCTCTATTTGTTCGGCACATTAGGAAAGTTTCCACGAACAATTTCCCAACCTATAAAATTTCCTTCACTCCTCTCTTCTTCTTACAACTGTATCTTTTTTTTTTGTTTTGGTCACTTTGGTCGGTAAAAGTGATGAGGATCCTGCACTTTAGTCTTTACTTCTCCACCAAGTTTGTTTACAATGTATCTACTTGATCATTTATATATTTCATATCTTAGTCATTTTCTTTCTAATTTGACCATATTTTTCACACTTAACTTTAATCACATTATTAAAACCTCACTTATATTTAATGGATTTTATCATATTTTTTTTCATATCTTGTTCGTATTGTATTTTTCTTACAAAATCATATTTGCTGGTATCTTACTTGTATTCAACATATCTATTTTATTCCACGTTCTTATCATTTGTACCTTGTTTATATCATTTTGTCCGTACTTTTATCCCATTTTTTATACTTTTTCTTTTGAAAAGAATCCCATCTTTTATACTTCAATTATAAATTAACTTCATAACTGCATTAGTATTATTCATATTTTTTTACCCACAACTAAATTCTTCATCTCCCGTGATTTTTTTCAAAAGTTTTCATTTGTTAAATGTAGATTGAATAGAACAAGAAATAATAAAATGAATGTTAAGTTTGATTAATAATTATCAACCTTATAAATATGATTAATCTAAATAATATTTATTAACGCAAGTCAAACATGAGACAAAAAATGCTTGAATATTGGTGTTTAAACTGAGAATCTGATTCCTGAAAATATTAAGAAAAAAACATATATAATAAAGAGTTAAAAAGATACATACAACTTATTGTTACGTGTTAACTTATTTTAATGTCCACGGTTTACTATATTATAACTAAACATTTTAGTTCTAAAAAAAAAAAGAGAAAATCTAAAAAATAATTCAAAAATACATAACTTTTTAACTAGTATTAATTATATTTCATTTTTCTTTTATATTTTTCATGACAACCAATCATTAGAAAATCTTCTTTTTTTTTTTTTTGAGCCAAACTCACCCTAAATATTACACTTGAACAAATATTGAATTTCACCTATGAGTAAGGATCAATCCAATCCAATCCAATCCATTGTACTTGAACACAAAAGGCACATTCTTGGTAACTTTTCCTACATAATTAACAGATTCATATAACAAAACAAAATGCAGGAGGGTTTGAAGAATCTTTGTCTTCCTTCTTGGTTAACTTATACACATTCTAATGATATTTACATTTGATTGGTACAAACATCATCGCTCAGCCCTTTCTACCCAAAAACAATGACCTTGCTAATTGCACACACTAACTAATTACAAGAAATCAGAATATCCAAAACCAATGCTGTCTCACCAATTTGTTTTCCGGCTAACGAGTAGTAGTATAAAACACAAAGCCCAACCATATGGGGATTGGCATTTTATACAAAATCATCAGCTCTACTCCTGAGAGCATCATGGCTGACCCATCACATCTTTTACGTGTATATGATGTTCCGTGCAGCATGTCAAATACACAGCAATATCAGCCACCAAACTAATCTTCCACCAGATGATGATCACAAATAAGGTGTCACTGAGGATTAAATAATGTAATAGCATTAGCCTAAGGAATGAATACAATTCTTCCAGCTAGATTGGATAAACTCCAGTGTCTAAAGGATCAATGATCTGCTAAAGAATAGAAACTACTTTGAAAAAAAGGTGTTATATCTTAATTACCTTGATATGTATTTGATGTTCCGTAGCTAGATCAAATTAAAGCTTTCAATGTCGTATTCCATTGGTACGAGGAGATGCAGAACCAGAGGAAGTATGGAGTGGCCTCTTCACGAATGGATGGTCCAGCAATTGACCAGCAGTAGGCCGACTACTGGGGCTGACTTGGCAAGCATTTGAGGATAAAAAATCTTGTTGATCGATGACAAGGAATTAGGAACAGGAGGAGGTTCACCCTCACAATCCTAAACAATGCTTGCATCTGCCAAAGAGAGATAATCTGTTATTGAACTCAAACATATATGGTCTCAGAGATACATGGTCATTCCAAGTTATAAGATCGATCATCATGTAACATACTAATTTGTGGTTCGTTTCATTTATATTAGAAATGAGAATAGGGAATAAAATTATTCTGATGAAAAAAATGCACTCTCCTCCACAATTTTTTTCATCCTCACATAATACTGCGATGAACTGCTCCCATTCCCATTTCTAAACAGAAAGCTTCCACTAACTTTAAATAGACTTGAAATAGATAAATACTAAACTTGATTTCTTAAGTGGCAACATCTACAACAATATTAATAAGCATGTTAACACAAATCTACTATCATATCCTTGGAATACAAGAACAAAGCATTCAAGGAACACAAGGTTGAGTAAATGGCACGGCAACACAAAGCAAGATACATGGTCAACATTTGCATATACAAAGTACTTGATCCCGAGGATGAGTCACCAGTCAAGTTTCAAGAAAAAGAAGGTCCAGAGGCAGTCCAGGCACATTTACAGCTTTCTTGATAAGATAAGCAATAATCATGTCAAAACCTTATTTGGAAACAATCAACTTGCAATTCCATGATAAAATACATGGTGTTTCAAAATGTTATCAATTGCCAATTTAACAAGATTTTGAATCTGCTACCATGAGTTCCTGTGTCATCTGCACTGTCCTTCCTTCAGGGAAGGTCACACAATCAGGAATGCAAGGGTCCTGACAACAGAAGTTACAAAATAAGAAATTTAAATATATATATATATATATATATATATGGAATGACTGCAAAAATGTCTGACAACAGAGAACCGTTGATGCCAATGATTTGAGCCTATTTAGTACTGCAACCATAGGGAAAAAGGTGGAACTAAACAATTTTGAGTGAAATAATAATCATAACAATACACAGAAGTGGAAAATATAATTCATAATTGTCAATTATCCAAGATAGATGGATTCCGGTTGAACCATTTTTTTTTTTTTTTATAAATCCCAAATTGAACAATCCAGCCATTCCATTAACCCATTGCTGATAATCACCAATGGCAAGGGGCACTGATCTCAGAAGCTCTTCATCTCAACCCATTCCAAATAATTTCAGATATGTTTTTTATTTAATTCTTAAGATGTATTAGGTGTAGATTGTTTTTATGTTCAATCCTTCAAAAAGGGTAGACTTTGGGTCAAGATTTCATCCTTACAATAAATTCATCAGCGTTTTCAAAGTCAGAGCCAAACTCCACCACATTTCATCAATTTGAAAAACTAATTGAAGAGGACCAACAGAAGAACAAAAGGAGAAAAAACATTAAAGAAAATAAAGTCATGCATCTGAGAAATGTCATACGTGCACCTTCCAATTGGGAATATGGGGGTGGACGAGTTAAGATCTCTAACACAGTGCACCCAAGGCTCCATATATCGGTTGCAAGCCCATAGCCTTTCTTTTTCCGGTTAACAACCTATAGTTACATAATGAAATCATAAATCCAAACTATCTACAATAAACAAGAATAATTAGTAAACTCAAACTACATGTAATGCTTGAGCATGTTGTGAATTCTAACATAATGCAAATTTTCTAATTCATCTGGATGCCTAGAATCAGAATCCCAACTGCCATATGATTTTTGAATAAAATACTGTGCTAGTTTGATAGTATGATTCTATGAAGCTTTTTTCGTTTAGTAAGAGATGATTTGCTGTTTTCAGATTACTTTTCCATTTTGCTTATGAGTAAGGGGCCATGGATATTTGAAAACCACTCATCTTTAAGCTAGAATAAGCAATAGATGCCTATATTTACCTCCCTAACCAAGGCATTGCATTTTCTATTCAATGTTTTTTCCGCCAGTTAGAAAATACAGAAAATACCTTGGTTTCAGATTTTGACTTCATTGGAAATATCCATGCAACAAGTAAATCATTCTTAAAGTGTATGCAATATTGAAAGCCTTTCATAGACAAAATACGCAAAGGGCTCCTTCAATTGTATGAATGTATTATTACCTTTGAAAGAGTTCTGCTCTAAAATACATTAAATTTAGAATTTATTTATGACATTCTGATTTGTTCCAAATTCTTTATTCTTCAAATATTTTTTAAATGTAATACATCGAGGATAAGCAGATCGATTACAAAATTGTGATAATTACAATATGTTGCATTAATGTCTTCTATTAGCGTTTAGTTGTTTTTTTTTTTAAGTTGACACCTTACAAAAGTGGAAGATAGCTCGATGCAATCCTTAGACAACTCAAACTATGAAAGCTGTTAAGTTGGCCTTTTAGAGTTGTGAGTCTTGTGATTAAAGGCATACATTTGATATTTTTTGACACATAAACTTGATGTTGCATATCAATAACATTACACTTCATATGTTTTGAAGTGATTAGAACTCCAACTAAGAGACAACAATCTGTCTAGAACTTAGGTGTTTCCTTCATGAACTTTCAAATCAACAAATGAGGATCAAATATTCAAATTGTAAAGTACTGTTTCAAACCGAGGACTCTTACCAAAACCAAGGTCCGACACTCATGGTAAAATGATCAACTCTCCAAAAGCTCAAGCTCATAAGATTCTGGTTTAATATGAATATCATGCTCTTAACACTTTCACTATATATATTAACAATAAACATTATATGTATTAGGCAAAAATATCAATTCAAGTTTGCAACATTTTGAATCCAAATTTTCAAGGCTCAAATTATAGCATTCTTCTTAATAGCTATGATCCTTAGTTGAAACTAATAATACGTAAGAGTAGATCACGGTGCAACATTTAGAATGTCACTCTTCTGAGATTAACTTCGCTCATTGTCCTTACGGTTCAATTCTAAATATAAATTGTACAAGACAAGATTTCAATTTCATAAACATAACACAACAAACACATAAGATAATTATTAATACAAATGTATCTCACCTACGGAATAGTATATCATTAGATATAGTTCATGCAAGTGAAGCATGAATCCTTCTCCTAAATGTTCAAACTATAACATAAGGAATTGATTCAAACATATATAAATATGCATTAGATGGAGAATTTAACATCATGATACTTGAGCGCCTTACAAGAAGCATATTAAAACAAGGATATATCCTGTTAATTATAGATTTTGCAAGGATATATATATATAGAAAACTTATTTACTCATTCACTCTTCACTCATGAAAATACACAAATGATTAAAATTAGCTATGCATTTTATGTATTTTTGCAAAAATATTTAATTTTTATATAATAGTGAAAATTAAGTGAATAAGTTTGACAAACCATATAAAAATAATTTAATTTTAAAATTGATTTTTAATTTTTCTTTACTTTTAATTTTTTCTACTTTTCTTTTTTTTAATACTTTTCCTCAAACTTTACATAACAAAATGTAACCCAAAAAATATAGGAATAAAAATATTATAAGAGAAAATGGTAAAGAGGTTGATCAACTTTAATCCATTTTCTACATGTACTAAAAGGATAAATGAATAAGATGACTTACTAATGAGTTGATAGGAAAAAGAATATCCCCTCAATCTTGGGACAAAGAACTTTAAATCTTAATTCACTTGTCTTTTGGCATAACAGCTACCACACGTTGTTCCATTTTATCCAGTGCTATCACAAAATTTATTTTAGGATCAATGGTTAGTTAAACTTTATGAGCTTATCATAATCATAATTACATATAAAATTAATTCATCAAGATTCCATCTTAGTAGATAGATGGGAGTAAGCATGCATATTTAAGCATGTTTTAGCATAATTACGAAATTTTACTTTAAATACAAAACTAAACAACATAACATACATATATATATATATATATATATATATATATATATATATATATATATATATATATTCAAATTTAACTTCTAATAAACATATGCATGATCTTGATAATTGCATTTAATAAGGTAATGAAGAATTCCAAGAGCTTGATATTTGCGTTGTATAGGTTTTTGTTCAACTAAATAAATAATGAAAAAGGGCTATATAGAAATCTATGATATAGGTTCAAACAATACATGTTTTTAAACTTATGATTATGGTTATGGTTAAGTCCAAGAGCTTTTCATATTTTTATAATTTCTTAAATTGAAGAAGTCCTACGATATAAGTACATCTACGCTATGATATAGATTACTATGATTTGAAGGCTTTGTTTAGCTTACAAAGTACTTAAGAAAGAAAAAAAAGTGTTAAGAAAAAATGATTTTGGCAGGTTGGGCTCCAATAGAAAATAGGAAATGAAATTGAATATAATAAAAATAGTTAGAAATTTAAACATTTTCAAATTACTTCATAATTTGAACAAACAAAGTAAAAAAAAAAAAATAACTGGCTTAATTTTTTACTATATTTTTTCAAAAATTTTCTCTTTACTTTCTTTTCTTCCTATTTTCTTTCAAAATTTTCGGAACCAAATACAAACATAAAATACCAAAAAGAGGAGAAAGTTGTCATCAATATTATAATTGGAATCAATAATACATATATAAAGAAACGAGAGTAGTTGGGAATATATATATAAGAAAAGAGAAGTAGAGAAATAATAATGCAAGATCAATATCGATGGAGTCGATGATCAAAGTGAGAGATTGGTGTTGCGCCAAATCTTTTATACGCTGGTTCCTCCACTCTTCATGCGGCCGTAGGGAAGGGAAATCTAACTCACTTGATTGAAGTACTCTCTTCATGTTGTCTAGTACTGAGGGATGAATATTTGTCACCAAAATTCCCAAGAAGATCCAGCAACTTCATGGGTGCTCCCGATGATCTTTTACATAGTGGCTCCTCCTCCTCCTCCATCTCCGCCTCATGGGGGTAGGGAAGGGAGTCATTCTCTTCATGTACTACTGACCCATTGTCACCAAAGTTCCCAAGAAGATCAGCAACATGACTTCTCCCAAGCTTTCATATTGTGGCTCCTCCACCGTACCAGCTTCAGAATCATCACTGGTTCTTGAATGATTTCCATTACTCTCTTCAATGATATCGCTCCATTGTCAATAGCAGACTGCACAACCAAAGATGCTTTAAACTTTTCATATTTCCTACCTTCTCCGGAAATTTCTCGAACTTTGAGCAATTTGAGAGATCAAGAACTTCAAGATATTCCAAGTCTACAATGCTATCTGGGAGATCCTTAACAACAGTATTATTTAAACGAGGCTCCTTTAAACTTTTCATATTTCCTACCTTCTCTAGAAATTTCTCGAACTTTGAGCAATTTGAGAGATCAAGAACTTCAAGATATTCTAAGTCTCCAATGTTATCTATGAGATCCTTAATAGCGTGATATTTAAACTGTCCTCTTTAAACTTTTCATTTCCTACCTTCTCCGAAAATTTTCTCGAACTTTGAGCAATCTGAGAGATCAAGAACTTCAAGATATTCCAAGTCTCCAATGCTATCTGGGAGATCCTTAACAACAATATTATTTAAATGAAGCCCCGCTAAACTTTTTATATTTCCTACCTTCTCTGGAAATTTCTCGAACTTTGAGCAATTTGAGAGATCAAGAACTTCAAGATATTCCAAGTCTCCAATGCTATATGGGGAGATCCTAATGTGCCAGTGATATTTAAAAAAGCACCTCTAAATTTTTCATATTTCCTACCTTCTCTGGAAATTTCTCAAACTTTGAGCAATATGAGAGATCAAGAACTTCAAGATATTCCAAGTCTCCAATGCTATCTGGGAGATCCTTAATAGCAGTATTATTTAAACGAAGCTCCTTTAAACTTTTCATATTTCCTACCGTCTTCGGAAATTTCTTGAACTTTGAGCAATTTGAGAGATCGAGAATTTGAGAGATCTCAATTGGCAATACCCTGGCGCTCTTTACAAAGAAGCAGTTGTTTAAATAAAGCTCCTTTAAACTTTCATGCTCGTCTGCTTCTCGAAATTTCAAACTCATAGCAAAACTCGATCAAGAATCTCAATTGCATTCTAAGTCAATGCCATTTGGAAGTTCTCTAATACAGTATGCTCCAAATATAGCTCCTTTGCTTCATATTTCCCTGAATTTCGTGAACCGGTCAAAGCTTCGAACACCCGCATAGATTAAGAACTACAAGAGCTTCCAAGTTGATAATGCTACTTGCAAAACCCTGCTTAACACACCACCAAATCTAAGGTGGTGTTTCTTCAAAAACACCAATGGATGGGTGAATTTCGATCAAGCTTACACAACCTCCTAGAATTAGTTTCTCTAAATTTGACATGCTTGAGAATTCCGCATTCAATAAGCTTTCAATGACTCATATCAATGATCTTTAACCTTTCAAGATATCGATCAAAGAAAATTTGTTTTAATAAATGAAATAACTACCTTAAATTTCTAGAGATCAATATAAAGCAAAAAGAATTCACTTTAAATAATAAAAATAATACCTTGTTCCCTGCACGCTTAAAGTTTGATGTTGCCGCACTTCAAGTGCAGTTCAATAAGGTTTTCCATCAAAATTTGATGGTAAAATTCTAAAGATATCTATCCCAACAAAGATACCTTAGTACATAAGAAGGGAAATCTGTAAATCCAAGCTAAGTTTCATTTAGAAGCATGTTCACTATACCATCATATTCCTTGTCGAAAATATGAAAAGACGCCTGAATGAACTAGCAATCGAAGTCCTGTCATCTTTGCCAAAACATTTGGATTGAAACATACTCTTTTTAACTTACACAAGTCCAAGGAGAGTGTTTCAACTCCATGTATTCCCTAAAAAATAACAAGGACAAGGCAAACGTAAATATAAATTAACTCAACTTATAAGGATGCATACATTAATATATAAGAATGATAATATTGAAGTTTATATCTTCAATTAGAGCTTAATTAATTGAATTTATGAAGTTGACTCTTACCTCATATGCTTTAAATTCTTATACAAGAATAATATTGTGACTGAAGTTTAAATCTTCAACTAGAACTTAAGTGGATTTATGCACTGGCTCTACCTTGTATGTTGCAAGTGCGCCTATCAATATCACTTGGGATCCCATAATCACTCCATTTATTCGGCTTATGAGGATAATCTTCACGAACAATTTCCCAAGCCATTTTTCGAATCAAATCATGCATATGTATCTTGTTGTATGGGATAGTTATAAGACACATATCATTTAGATTTTTTAATCCTATTTCCGCATGGAAATTGCAACCATCCAATATTCTTGACACAAAATCCTTGTCTTCATCTCCAAAAAAACATGCAACATCGAGGAGTATATTTTTTTCTGTACGACCTAATCCATCATAACTTCTTTTAAGTACATTGTGAATTTCCATTGTGGGTTCTCTTGCTAATTTATGCAATTCACTTTTCCATTGAGGTATTGTTTTATTGAATAAGAGAGAGAACCTAGAACTTTCAAAGCTAACGGAAGGCCTTGACAGTAATATATCATGCGGTGTGAGAGGTTTATAAACTCTAATTTGGAAACATTTTGTTGAAAGGCATACAAATTGAAAAGTTCTTCGGCTTCCCCAAACTTCAATTTTGGAACCTCATACATATCATCCACTCCTTGTACAGTTAACAAATGCTTATTTCTAGTTGTTATGATGACTCTACTTCCTTCTCCAAGCCATCCACCATTTCCAAGTAAACATTCTAATTGCTCTAAATGGTCAACATCATCGAGAACAATAAAAACTCTTTTGTTCATCATACTTGTTCCTTGGTCTCCATCTAATATATCACCAAGAAGTTGATTTTTCAAGTGGGGTAAACCTTGGGTATTGGAGATTGTTCCAATATTTTCAAGAAAGCTCATACATTCAAATTCTCGAGAAAGTTCATTGTATATGACTTTTCCAATGGTTGTCTTACCTATTCCACCAACCCCATATATTCCAATAATACGAATATCATTTGATCCCATATGCAACAACAAATTCACCTTGTTTATGCGGGACCTATACCAACTAAATTGTTACCAACATAAAGCCTCTACAATTCAATTAAGTAAAATATCCTATTGGCCATCTTCTTAATATGGTTGGATTCATACCTGCCATTTATAAAAGCACAACATGTTGAGCAATGATCGACAACAGTAAATAAAACACATTAAGTTTGACATCTTTATAACAAAGAAATAATAATAAAACTGAATACATAAAAGATATTAGTTCAATTACATATCAGACATTTTCTTGTACCAAGTGTGCATACGAACTAAAAATAAAACAGTAAATTTTGTTACTTTAGTTGCTTCATGTGTTATACTTTCATAAAGGGAAATTTTGAATTATAATAGAAAATGCAGGATTATGAAACAAAATATTAGTTTCTTATTACAAACACTTTACTAGCCCATGTTCAGAAACCTTTGTAAGAGCAAACATTTTATTCTTTTTCATTTTATATCTTGTAACGCCAAGCTTCATTTTTGATATAGGATTCAAATATCTAACTATAAGGTTGTAAATTTGAAAACCCTATTTTCAACTCCTTAAAATTCAAATAATTTACTTATCCCGCATATACAAATTAATGTTCTTTATATATATATATATATATATATATATATATATATATATATATATATATATATATATATTATGTTTTAAAATTTTGTCAGATTTTTATGAAAGTTCCATTCTATCAAATTATCAGCTAACAATTTTGTTATGGCAATTGTTACACCATTAATTTTGTTATAATCCTAAATATTTTTAATCAACTTCTACATCAGAATGGAAAACTATTAATTCCTATGCCTAAACATAGTTTGAAAAGAAATCAAATTGATTTATAGATAACTAATTCGCCTCAGATAGATGCCATCCAGAAAAGATTGCCTCGCTTTCTCTCAAGGCCGTCCTCCACCTCCTACCTTTTCCTCATTCTTCAAGTTTTCTTCATAACCCCGCAAAGCTTCCTCTAAACGCCTGCTTGATTTCGTACATGGGATGGATCCACATGATAGAAAATGGGGAAAACAAGGTGTCCCACATCTTTCGCAATCCATGATCTCACCAATTCATCCAAACACCATCCGAATGAGCATAGTTTTCGTGAGAAAATAATTACGAAGACCTTGAATCTTCGATCGCTTCAAGAGTTCGGGAGCACCGCTTCCTCCGCCCGAGTTGTTCATCATCCTCTGGCAAGGTGCGAATGCCTCTCTTAACCAGAGCTTAAAGAGGTGGATCTATGAAAGTATACGGTGTCTTCGCCACTAAAACTCAAGAAAACATCATAACTTTTGGACTGGGTGGATAGAAGAAGAAGTGAAGAAGAAGAAGAGGCTCCAAAGAAGCTTGTGGGAAGCCACATTCCGCTTCTACCCCAAAATTTCAATAAGACAAGCAGACGAGAGGGTTTTAATTTCACTTTGAAGATAGCTGAGCAAACCTAAATTTCGGCTACTGTAGGAGATGAGGCCCAGGCGCCCATCTCTCCTCCATTGTCTCTTTCTCGCGCTCTTCTTCCCTCCCGCTTACTTCTCCAATATGGCCGCTTACTTCTCCACGCCCACACCACACCTATCCAACCATTTATTTTTATTTTATTTGTTTAACTCATAAATTTTTATTATAATTTTTATTTTTAGTTTTAAAATGTCTTAAATTAAAATTCTAATTTTTTTTAAAAAAATATAAATAAATTATTTATTATTTTAAATTTATTAAATAAATAAAAAATTTATTTAATTTTTTAAATTCTATTAAATAAATAAATTTCAATTTTTAAAAATATAAATAATTTATACAAATTTACTTTTCATTTTTTAAATTTATTTAATTTTTTAAATTTACTAAAAAATCAAATGATTAAATTAAATATAATTCAAATGGATGGGTTTTAATATTTAATATTTTTATTTAAAACTAATGCATTTTAATGTATTAAGTTAATACTAAATATCAATAGATTATTCTTTTTTTAAATCAAGTTTATTTTAAATTTTAATTTAAATTTATTATATTAGTAATTATTATAAAAACATATTTATATTAATGATATTAAATATTTTAATTTAAATATAATTTATTTTAATGAAATAACTATCCATACAAGTATAATAAATTTTAATTTTTTTTAAATAATGAATAACCTATTAATATTTTAAAAATAAATCAAATTTGAATTTTTGATGGGGAATTCAATTTCAAAATCAACAACATATAAAAATTGTTTGCTATATGGTAAAATCTGCTTTGAAACCAAAATTTTGACATCTTTTTGCAAAATTTCTTTCACTTTTACAATCAACTCTTAAAAGAATTTTTGTTAAAAACATCACTTTGAAATTTTTGAATACACAAAACAATGGCTAAAATTTCTTTTTTAACCGTTGAGTAATTTATTTAAGAACCACTCCAAATACCAGAGTGAAATCTAACAATTGAAATTTTGTTTTCAAAATATTGTTTTAGTATCCCACATATCCTATGTTTGAGGCATTTATCTCTATTATAGGAAAGTGCTTCTCGTGTGTAATTCCTAAGGTGGAAGTTCCTTTATTTGGGACTTAACCTGTTTTACAACTTGAGTATGCTCATTTGACCAAGGAGCATGATTTTTCTTTAACCTTTTGGAATAAAGGCTTAATTAAAATCCTAAGATTTGGATAAAAATCAACTACATAATTTAGGCTCCCTAAAAATCTTTGCAGTTGTGTTTTATCTTTAATTTTATCAGATCTTCATAGCAAATCTAATTGCTCTATAAAATGGGTTTTATTTTACCTCGATAAATATAAAAATCCTAAAAAACTAATATTTGTTTAAAATAGTTTTATTTGCTATGTATATAACTAATCCATTTTCTGCTAATTCTTGAAAAATTTCAAATGTTTGAAATGCTCTCTATGGAATTTGAAAATATATGAACATCATCAATGTATACTATATAAAACTTATAATCATTGAAAATATCATTCATCATATTTCGAAATTCAGAATGAGCATTTTTTAGGCCAAAAGGCATTACATTCCATTCATAGTGTCCAAATGGAACTGTAAATGCTGTTTTGTACCTATCTTCTGGTTTGATTTGAATTTGCCAAAATTCAGATTTCATGTCAAATTTTGAGAATATTGTAGCATTATAAATCGTTTGAATTAAGTTTTTTTTTATTAGGTATTGGATACCTAATCCATTGTAAGACCTTATTCAAGAGTTTATAATTTATTACTAATATTGGAGTTCCTTTTTCAATTTCTAAAGCTTTTGGTACATAAAAAGTTGCACAACTCCAAGGAGAATGACTTGGTCTTATCAATTTTTTACTTAAAAAATCATTGATTTCTTTTTGCAACATTATAAAAGTTATGATTCATTTGAATTGGTTTTGCCTCGTTGGGATTTGTTTTTCATTAAAATCTTTTCATGGTAAGGAAACTATATGTCGTTTTCTATTCCAAAGTATTTTGGTATAGAAGAACAAAGATTATTCTCTATTTGTTATTGAATTTATTTAATCATTTCTTTGTATTTGTTTGGATTTTAAATTTTTCATTCATTTTGTATTGAATTTATTTTTAATGAATTTTACATGTTGTTGTTTTTGCTGGAGTAAATTTATAAAATCTTGAACTTGATTTATTTCCTTTACTTCTATCCCTTTTATGAATTCGAATAAAATTTATTGGTTATTATACTTTGTTTTTAATCCTTGACTATCTATGCTAAAGGGATATAATTGTGTTAGGAAATGGGTTCCTAGTACAATTTGATGGCTTATGTTTTTGACTAGTCAAAACTGTTTTAATACAAATACCATTTTTTGCAAATATGACATCACAGATTTTGTATCGAACCTTCAATGACCACACACTTAGATAATCTTTGTGGATGTTTGACAAAATATACAAGAGGAATTAATCCTTCCCGTATATAATTTTAAATCAACTCCCTGAAATAATCAAGGCTATAAAGTTGATCGATAATCGTGGCTGATTTTTAATGTTACTTTGTATAACTAATTTTGTTTTTGTACAAGAGTTATACTATTGACAAAAGTTTCTAATTCTTCAGATGTTTGATTAATCAAATTATCTTTTTGATTTTCTAAATTTGTTATTCGGATATCTATATCATGAGTATAAATTTTTACCTCATCAATTTGGGTTTTTATTTGTTTTAATTCCATTTGCAAATCTTAAATTGTTGTTAGTTCTTGGTTTTTATAGTATTGAATAATATCTTTCAGTTTATAGGAATTTGCTAAATTATTTTTAAATTTTGGTTTAGTGTTTTGATGTTCTAAAACTTTTCTTATATATTTTGCTTGGGTTTCTTTATTTTCAATTTGATCTACTTATTTATATGAATAATTCTTGATCACCGTTAACATATTTATTTGACATAAACAATTTTCTATTTTCGGTTTATTTTCTTTCCAATGTTGTGTTTATTTCTTTGAGATTTATTGTTTCGTAGGATGAGATATTATTTTCGTAATAATATTCCTCTTCTTCATCTAATAAACATTTAATTTTTTATTTTTACAATTTAAGTGTTATATGACCTTTTGTCCACACATTTAAAACATTTAATCGCTTCTTTTATGTTTTTTTATATGAGATTTTTGTTTTTAATTCACTGGTGTATGACTTTAAATTTTTTTGTATTTTTATAAGGCTTCTCCTTATAATGTTTTTGTTTTTTATGTTTTTTGTGAAGGTGGGACTGACATTTCAATATCATATTGAGCACAAAAAAGATCCTAAATCTTATTTGAAGTTTTTAGATCTCTTTAATCCTGGATTTTGGGAGTCTAAGTTTAGAACACAACTTTAGACCTTCCCTTTTTACTTATCCTATAAGATCTCCATAAGTGAGATCTTCATAGCGAATTTGCTCCATTATGTTTTTCTCTGGCGTAGCTCGAACTTTTCGCAAGAGCCCTTGGGAGTCCATAAAGGAATTTTTCCTTCCAAAAAGAAGCTCTTGCATCTCCTCTAGTCATTACTTTTGCTAATAACACATCATGATACCATTTGAAATCACTAAGTGTTCTGCATCTTATATTTTGAAGAATTTATGAATTTTTCTCTTCAAAAACTCTAGGATCACCTATGAAATGTTTGGTTATAGCATACATGAGTCTTAAGACTGCATCTTGCTCTCTTCATTAACACTTGTTTGAACATAAAATCTTTTCTTTTTCAAGTGAGGAAGCCCCCACCAATATTTTAGTGTTCCAGAAAATCCTACCAAAATTAATTGGGCAGAATTATGATCATCACCATCTGTCAAATAGGGCAGTTGATGCCATTTGCATTTGACGAAGAACAACAAAAATTTCATGTTCAGATAGTCCATCTATATTCCAATCATAGATGAAATCATTGCTAAACATATTTCTTTGGGGTTGTTTTTCTTCAAATTGCAAATCTGGGGGAGTTGGTCTTAGATAAAAGTTTTTTGACCTTTGATGCCACATTTTAATCTTATTTATTTGTTCAGTCTCTTATTCTGACTTATTTATTAATGATTATGATACAGAAGAACCTGTGTTTCTGAACCACTTAAGAAGTTTATTTGATATTTGGAAGTTGAAGGGTCCTTTAAATTTATAAATTCTAATTTTTTAGTTAATATTTTGACTAAGTCATCATTATTTTTTTTCCCTCCTAATCTTAGGGATTTTTTTTGCAATATGATGGTTTAAACAAAGGTTTTTCTTTTTCAATCTTTTTTATTTTAGGAGTATTCTTCTCAATTCTATCTAATTGAGAGGAAATTGTTCCTAAAATTTGATTTGCAAATTTATTTTGCTGTTGGATTCCTTTTATGTATTTTAATCTTATAGTTCTTGTTTCATCTTCCTTGTGTTTATATTGTTTCAAGGGTGAGGTTATTACTTCTACTCCTTTGTGCCATTATTTTTATTTCTTCCAAAGGAGGATGGGTAGATGATACTATCTTATTTTCGTAAGTAGTATTTTGGAATTCATTCCTTTGGAACATATTATTTATGCAAAAGGATAATCAATTTGATTATTTCAGAGCATAAATATCAAAATATGTGAACATTGGCATATTCATTTCCATTGTTTCCATTGTTTGATACCATTGCTTTTTAAATTTTTCTTTTTGTTCATTTGTTAATGTTGAGAAAAACCATTTGTTTTTCTCAGCATGTTTTATAGATTTCGCTTCATTTCTTAGAAATTCTTTATCTATTTCAAACATATTCTCTGTTGTCATCAATATGAGTCGAGGAGGGGCTCATCATTTGATGACATCACTGAGAATGGCTGAGACCTAACTGAGAATGCTGTATATTATGTTCAATTTTTTGAATAGTTTTAAGTCCGAAATTGTAGATGAATAGTCATTTCTTCCGTATTTAAGTTTGATTGAATATTTGACTGGAAGCCATGTCAATTTCTAAAGGAATTTAAGAACTTGCGTAATATGATATTCTGTGACGCTCTTTTCTTTGGTTTAAAGTTAATTTGTACATTTCCTTGTTCATCTTCTATTATGGACATAAGTTTTGGTTATTCTATCGGGCTACAAGAGTTGTTTGAAATTTCATTCCTTAGATTGAGTTAAACATTCCTATGAATAGGTTTGTTTGCCAAATTACTGCTCGATTCGAGATGACAAAAGACACCTAAGTTGACTAATTAAGTTATTACCTTATAGTATACTCAGATATTATGAGGATATTCTGGATCAGGGTCCATATCATATTTTGCCTGTATGTTTAAAGTTAAGGCCTTATGAATGCTCTGATAATTCATACAGTCTAACTCTAGATTTGGATAGCAAGTAAAATACACCGGTCCAAATGATGTATTTGCTTGCATTAACCCTAATAGGGAATCTTGGAAATTGTTATGTCTTGCATCACGAAGACATATACAAATAGGTTTGTCCAACCCTAATCTTGTTAAGGGTTTGGCTGCTACCTGGATAGCTCCTATATGAAGAATTTGAATTTTTCCCTTTGTAAATGTTCTAAATCTCTGAGATCTAGAAGTTCAATAGTTTATGTCTCATAACCTATTGAATAAGTATTCTCAAAGATTTTAACTTATAATCTCTTTTAAATCTAAAATTTCCTACTTTGTGTTGAAGGTTTGATATTTTGCCTTTAATACTTCCTAATTTTTTGATGTATCAGTTTCCCAATCTTCTACTAAACAGATAGCTTGTCTTCATATCTTTATATTTTCCGTATATAAGTCTAAGATGTTCATCAATCCTTGATGAACTAGTACTTTAACTTTGCTCCACAAGTTTTGATAAAATTTACCATTATGAATTCTCTTACTACGCACTGGGATTCTAACAATTTAATGTGACCACTTCACCTAATTTTCACCTACCCATTACAACAAGGATTTATGGTCACCTAACCTTACACTAGGGTCACCAACAATTAACTGTAATCACAATCAAAATAATAGAGTTTAATAACATATATCATCAAAATTTGAAAGAACATGGCTCGATACCAATTCTATGCATCTATAAACAGCTTAATATTTCTTCAATAGTACGACTTGCCTGATTATTTCAATTCTTTAAAATACAAATAAATTATTTATTATTTTAAATTTTACAATAAATTTAAAAAAATTATTTAAATTTTAAAATATATATTAAATAAATAAATTTCAATTCTTTTTTAAAAATATAAATAAATTATTTGGTTATTTTAATTTTTAACTAAATTATTTTTAAAATTTATTTAATTTGTAAATCACAAATAAAATAAAATAAATTAAATTAATTTATTTGTCGGGCTTCGCCCACGAGGTTAGGTGGGGTGGTGTGGGTAGGTGGGGTTTGGTGAGAGCAAAGCCCAAAGTGAGAGGGATTTAAGATAGCGAATGACGAGAGTAAGATGAGAATGGGTCCCATGTGCTCACATCGTTATTTAACAGTCATTTTTAACATCGTTTGATAATTTTAATGGAATTAGTCATGTTATAGGCTAATTTAAGCTACGAGAATAAACTGTAAAACCTTATTTTGATCAAAATGAATTTTAAGGTATAAATAAAATATCGGGTAAAATACGAGGGTTTTTTTACACATTTTTCCTTTACAAATAAGAAGAATATAGAAAATAAGAACATATTTGATTCAATCTTTTTTTAAATCATATAGAACACATAAAACACTCAATTTAGAAAACCGTAACTGTTATCAAAGAACACAAAATTTGTATTTTTTGTATTTTTAAAATCAAGCTTACAATAGTTTTCAAAACTTGAATCAAAGGGAACCTTTTATTTTTTTAGGCTCTGCCTTTAAAGTAACATTTATTATTTTATTTAAAATTCATAAATTTCTAACCCATTTTAAGAATGAATTTTTATATATATGACACAAAATAAATTTTACTCTAACATTTTTTCATTCTTTAATATTTCTTAAAAACTAAATATAATTTTTAAAAAAATTTATTAAATTTATATTAATTTGTTGAACATTTAAATTTAAATAATTTACTTTTGAAAATTTTTGTTTTAATTTAATTAGGTTACGGAGAGACCGAAAGAAACTGGTAAGGAAGAGTACTAGCCTAATGGGTGAATAAATGTAAATCTTAGGAAGTTTGATCTAGTAATTTGAAATATTATTCAAATTATTGTACTGTTCAAATTTTATATATCGATCTTGCATTAAAATGGTATCAGAGTCATGTTTATGCAAATTTTATAGAAACAAATGCTTCAAACATAGGTTATACTGAAATTCTCAAACAAGATTTTCAAGAGAAAAATTATATAGTAAGGTTTCACTCTAAAATTTAGAGTTGACCACAGGAAAATTATTCTATCATCAAAAAAGAGATTTTAGTCATTGTTCTTTGTATTCAAAAGTTTTAAAATGATGTTTTTAATAAAAAATTTATTTTAAGAGTAGACCGTAAAAGTGCTAAATAAATTTTACAAAAAGGTGTTCAAAAACTAATATAAAAACAAAATTTTGCAAGATAACAAGCTTATTTATCAGCTTTGATTTGAAATAGAGATTTTGGCAAAGAATCTTTCAAACTTTACTTGATTTTCTATCGATAATTTTTACAGGAAAAATGAATAATAAAAAAAACACAAACCCCTCAAAAACCAATGCCAAAAGATTCTTATGTCATGCCAAAACCCCAAAAGACTTCAAATCGTTTTGAAGTCCTGGTATTCCAAAGGTTGTTTCCCTGCTTCCAAAGTCTCCACATTTTACATAAAAAGAGGCCTCTCATAAATTTTAGAAGAGGATCATATTTCTTAAAGGAGGTTGCTACCAAAAGTACTCTCACTTTTTTTCTTTTTGTGTGGTGTTTTAGTCAACACGAGGATACATTAATAATAGGAGCAATATTTTAAAAATCGGATCGATTGTAAATTAAAAAAGTTATTGATTCATAATTCATTAATCCAATCGATGGTCGAACTGGTAATGTAATAAATGATATATTATTTTTTTGAAAATTAATAAATAATATATTAATAAAATTTAAAAAATAATAGAAATTTAAAATATATAAAAATAAGGTAATTCTCTATAATATTTATCTCTTATATTTTATATTATTAAATATAAGTGAAAATATAATAATATTCTAAAGTTTTATAAAATGAATTATGTTTAATATTTAAACTTAATATATAGAAGTCAAATTAGTTATTTCATTTTAACTATTTTTAATTATATAAATAATATATTATTAAAACAAATTAAAATAAAATATATACAAATAAGTTAAAATTTTATAATATTTATCTTTTTACATCTTATATTACTAAATATATAAATATAGTAATATTTAAATTTTATAAATGAATTATTGTTTAATATTAAACCCAAGAGGAAACTCAATTAATTATATTCAATCTTTAAGTATTTTTTATAATATACAAAAGATATTTGTCTTGAATGACACAAGTTCCATAGCTAGTGCGTATTTATCCCTAGGCTTTTTACACTTTAAATCAATCCTTAGAAGAAGAAAACAATCACCTACTATTAACTCTCGTGAATCTTTGGTGCCAAACCTGTTTCGAATATCGCGAAAGCCTCGGGAAGAAGTGATTTGGACTTTGTATGCGCGATCGATGGTCTAATATATTCAACCGGTTTCAAGTTCACAATTCAAAAGTCTATCGATAACGGTCAGATCGATTCGATCGGTCCACCCGGATCCGATTTAAAAACATTAGTCAGAGGAGCCTATTACAGTCATGCTCCACGCCCAGAAGCATTATCATCTTCCCCATGATTCACAGGGCTAAACATTCAAACCAGGGAGTGAGAAAAAGTGATGAGGCTGGAGGCTAGGATGTCTGGAGTTTTGAACATATTTAGGTTATTTAAAAAAATTATTAAAATAATTTAAAAATAAAAATAATATTTAAATTTTGTAAGTAAATGTTGTAGCTAATGACATGCTGTTAACTTAAATTTTTTAAAAAATATTTCCATTATTATAGTCATTAATTACGATATTTATTTTTTTAAAGTTAAGACCATATTTACAAAAAGTTAATTACGGTATTAATTTAAAAAATTTTTTTTAAATATTTCTAATATTACAATCAATAACTACTATATTGACTTTTTTAAAAGTTAAAACTGTATTTATAAAAAGTTTTTTAAAACATAAAAACTAACTATGGTTTTTGTGAAATGAAAAGTATACACTAGTTTAAATATATATTTTTTTACGCCAAGTTTGAACATTATTTAAAACATATGTATTATTATTTTGGAAATTTATTTTAAATATTTTGGGACATCACTCGCTTCCTCCTTTCTGAAAATAACTCTTAGAGGCATGTCTCTTCGTGTTTCTCTTTAGATATTCTTTTCTCACTTTTCTCTTTTTCTCTATCATTCAATTAATCACTTCACGTCTTAAGTTTTAAGATAAAATAATTCGTTTTTTCATAAAAAAATTACACAAACTTAAAAAAAAAAAATCTCCATACTACAATATACAAAAATATTTGTTTGATAATTATTTTAATAAGAAGTTTAGATGTCCTCTGTCTCGTCTCTTGCCATAGCCTCATATTTTTATATTCTAAATGATTTTTCTTCCTATAGTTTTGATCATAAGAAGGATTTTGTATTTCAAAAAATTATGTTATAATCTATTTTATTTTAGTTGTTTTTTAGGAAAATGAGTGATTTTTTTACCAAATTTTGCTTGGCACGATGATTGGGCACAAGTTTAAGGAGGTTGAAGCTGTTTAAATTGAATGCAAATCCAGGCTCTGAGGAGGTTTTTCTTTCCTTATTCTCTATGTCTGGCTTTCATACCCCTATACTCCATTTTCTACCGTCTTAACTTGCTAGCTCTGACCTCTTTCAAGTAATCTTCAGTATTCTTTCTGGTATTCTTTTTGGGTTTGGTGTTGCCTGGATTTGATTTTCTCTAATCCTGAGAAGAATACAATCATCTACTATTAACACTCGTGAATCTAGGTGTCAGCCTTTAAGAAGTCAAACCGATGCATTGAAATCGTGCGAATGCCTAGGAAGAAGATATTTGGACTTTAAAATTGAAAATCGAATATATCTCAAAAAAATGGGTTTGGCTATAAAAAGCTCGTTCTCATACGAGGATAACGAGTTTTGCATCATAAAATCACTATCTAATGATGTAAAATTCAATCTCATGTAAGAATTAGCTTTTTATAGCTAAATCCTAAAAAAATTAATAATAATAAACTAAAAGGATGAAAATACTTATTATTTATAGAAATTGGTTTTAAGGGGCAACTTTAAAATTTATTTGTAAAACTAATATCTTGCAAATCTAATTTAAAAAATGTTAAATTTAGGATAAAAATACAAATTTAAAAGTGCAAAGATAAACCCTAACTGCACCACAAGTCTAGCTTCCGGCTTAGTTAAAACATCAACGTTAAAAATAGCTGAAAATGGGGGGAGGGAAGGGATTCAGCCTCTTGAATGGCGACAATATTTATATTGTATTAAAAGTGATTAGTTTAAAAAAAAAAACTAAATTCATGGAAAATTCATTTATAGGATGACAACTAGGAGGGTTTTGAATGGGGTGGCACCATCCCGACCCAACTCGTTTATTTTTTTCAATTTCACCCCATTTCATTTAAACAATTAAACGATGATAGACTAGATGAGAAAATCTCAAACTCGCCCGCTTACATTTAATAACTATGATGTTGACTTTTTTTAAAGTTAAAACCGTATTTACAAAAAGTTTTTTAAAACATAATAACTAAGTATGGTTTTTGCGATGTGGTAAGTATACACTAGTTTAAATATATATTTTTTACACCAAGTTTGAACTTTTTTTTTGGTCACCCTGCTGATTTGTACACACACAAAAATATCTTTAAGTCAGCACCATCCACTAATCCCTCATTTGAGTTGAGATAGACTACAATGACGATAAAAGTCAATCATATAACACAGCTACATTTCCAAGACTCGAACTCAAAACATCTGGTTAAACTAGGAGATGCCTCAATCATCTTATCTATATGTTTTATGATAGTTTGAACATTATTTGAAACATATATTATTATTTTGGAAATTTATTTATTTATTTATTTATTTTAAATATTTTGCACATCACTCGCCTCTCCTTCCTGGTCACTCTCTGAAGAAATGAAGATGTTTCTCTGTGTTTCTCCAGATTCTTTTCACTTTTCTTTTTCTATCATTCAATTAATCACTTCGCCTTGAGTTTTAAGCTAAAATAATTCATTTTTCATAAAAATTCATATAAACTTTTTTTAATAATCACCATACAAACTAAAGTGCCAATGCGAAATGAAGTTCCTAGCCTTCAATCAGCTCGAGCCAAATGTTAACATTTTCGAAATGTTTCGAGTCGTTTACTGAATGAGCTCTAATTCGACTCGCTAACATTTCGAGTCGAGCCCGAATGAAGCCACCGAAGTTTTGATCGTAGCCGAAGTTCGAATAGCTCGCAGTCAGTTTTTGATTTCATTAAAGACCTTAATTATTATATATCCAACTTAGAGAATCGTTGTATGGAATATATATATATATATATATATATATATATATATATATATATATATTTATCATGTTTATAATACTAACTTATTAATATAATTTTATAAAATAATATCATATTATCTTATATCTTTTCTTTAAAAATTAATTATTTTTAAATAAATATATTTATAACTAAATAAATAATAAAAATGTATGATTGTTTAAGAATAAAAAAATATAGATATATTATTTATGTCATCCCCTAAAGTAGAGATATAAATTAAAAAAAACTTTTAAAATTTTATATAGAAAAATATTCCGAAATTTCTCGCGAGCTGAGTTGAGTTACGAAGCTGCTCGACCACTGTTAACATTTCGAGTCAAGTTTCAGCTCACCGAGCCTCACATGAGCTCCAGTTTGATCGAAGCTTTGACCGTAGCCGAGTCCGAGTAGCTCATGAAAGGTTTCATCTCATGGCACCCCTAATTACAACATACAAAATATTAGCTTGAGATGATTATTTTGATAAAAAGTCTAGATGTCCTCACTCTTGCCATAGTCTCACATTTCTATATTCTAGATGGTTCTCCTCTACATCGCTTTCGACCATAAAAGGATTTTTGTATTTTCAAAAGTTGGGTTTGAGTTTTTTGTTACAATCTGTTTAGTTTAAGTTGATTTTCCTAAAAAGGATGGGTGATTTTTTGCCAATTTTGGCTTGAAATCATCCTCTTTGTGCTTATTTGATATTTTTGGTCTATGTATTTTGTTTTTTTAGTTTTCGTCGCTGCCTTGTTGCGACGTGTGTTTTGTGTCTTTTTAGTACGACAAGTTTTGTTTTCACAAATTTTGTCATGATGGTTTATAGTAAAAGGATCATTCGACAACAAAGCATCTTCATCGATAGAAACATCAATTCAAACTGAGTCATCAATGTTGTAGAATTGAAAATCTTATGAATTTTGGCTATATTAGAATTTTTAAATGTATAGGCTTTGTGCCAAGTTAGTTTATTAGTGCTAAACACGTGGATAATGCATCATCCTTTAGTGCTTTTAACGAATTTAATTCTATATGT
Source organism: Tetrastigma voinierianum (assembly GCA_016808115.1). Taxonomy (NCBI): domain Eukaryota; kingdom Viridiplantae; phylum Streptophyta; class Magnoliopsida; order Vitales; family Vitaceae; genus Tetrastigma; species Tetrastigma voinierianum. Next base: position 16,323 of record JAEQBH010002121.1, on the reverse strand, counting down.
TAATAGAATATATTGCTAGTTTAAATCAATGAAATTTCTATTTTAAAATATCTTTGATGTCTAATGGTTTAAAAAAACTGGAATTTATTTTTACTTTAAACTCTTACTTCTTCCCTTCAAAGTTTCTCTTACGTTTTTAAAAAATTATCCCTTCATTTATTCATGGTTTCCCAGGAAGAAATTTATTTAAACAAAAATAATTTTATTATAGAAATAATGGAAACCTATCACTAATTCCAATTAAAAACCTGATAATATTCTAAAGAGATCATTAGTAAAATAAAAATTCAAATAGTAATTAATATTTTTAAATATTAGAAATAATCTTGAGGTGACATGTATCTATATATATAATTAACTGAAAATCGAAATTAAACTTAATATCACTAAAATTAATGTATTTTGATTAAAATGACTAATAATTGTTATTTTTATGCACTTATCTCCGATTCAAGTGATAAAGAGAGGGGACTTCACTATATGAGAGGGCCCCACCGAAATATCCTATAAAACACGCTACAACCATGTAATACACAAGTGAATGATAAAAATAAATAAAAGAAATCTTGTTTTCATTGAGAAAATAAAAGACTATTATATTTCTTCAATAAAATTATTTTTTTTTGTGTGAAAATCAATCTAATAAATAAAATTATTCTTTGTTCCTTTCTTTCTTTGTTAAAATAAATTTATAAATTAAGATTTTTATATATAAAAGTTTTCATGGATTAAATTCCCTCTAAATTAAATATCAAAGCTATCACTCTTTTAACTTGATAAAATTAGGGTTTGATAATCAATATGTTATAGACTTAATAAACTTGATTCAAATAGCGTAACTTCTACTTTAACTGTAAGGTGTTGAATTGTGAAATCCGAAATCGCTTTGTTGTATTTATGAATCACCGTAGGGTTGAAAGGGGCAACGCTTTGAGAAAATTTATTTATATGGTAATTCATATATGAGTTGGGTCATCTTAAATATATATTTTAAAACTTTATTTTGTTTTTAGGGTTTTTAATGTTCCTTTCATAGAGCTTAATTGAACTTATGCATTTGACTCTTACCACATATGCTCTAAGCACACTTTCAACATCATGTGGATCCCACAATCTGCTCTATTTGTTCAGCACATTATGAAAGCTTTCACGAACAATTTCTCAACCCATCTGCTGTATCAAATTTTCCTTCACTCCCCTCTTCTGCTTACAACTGTATCTTTTTTTTTAGTCACTTTGGTCCACGAAGTTTGTTTACAATGTATCTACTTGATCATATATTTTTCATATCTTATTCATTCTCTTTCTACTTTGACCATATTTTTCACACTTAACTTTAATCACATTATTCATAAATTTCACTGATATTTAATGATTTTATCATTTTTTCGTATCTTGTTCATATTGTATTTTTTCTTACAAAATCATATTTGTTGGTATCTTACTTGTATTCAAATATATCTATTTTATTCCATGTTCTTATCATTTGTACCTTGTTTTTACTATATTGCCCGTACTTTTATCCCATTTATTGAAAAGAATCCCATCTTTATACTTCAATTATAAATTAACTTCATAACTGTATCTGTATTATCTATAGTTTTTTTTATCATATTTTTATTCTTGTACCCACAACTAAATTCTTCATCTCCCGTGTTTTTTTTTCAAAAGTTTCCATTTGTTAAATGTAGATTGAATAGTACAAGATATAATAAAATGAATGTTGAGTTTGATTAATGATTATTAACCTTATAAATATGATTAATCAAAATAATATTTATTAACGCAAGTCAAACATGAGACAAAAATGCTTGAATATTGGTGTTTAAACTGAGAATCTGATTCCTGAAAATATTGAGAGAAAAATTATAATAAAGAGTTAAAAAGATTAATACAAAAAATAAATTTAAGAACTTATTTTTTAGTGTTGACTTATTTTAATGTCCACAATTTACTTTATTATAACTAAAATGTTTAGCTATAAGAAAATGAGAAAATCTAAAAATAATCTAAAATACATAAATTTTCATCTAGCATTAATTACTTCATTTTTCTTTTTATATTTTCATGACAACCTTCTTTTTTTTTTTTGATCCAAACTCACCCTAAATGTTACACTTGAACAAATGATGAATTTCACCTAAGAGTAAGGATCAATCCGATCCAATCCATGGTACTTGAACACAAAAAGCACATTCTTGTTAACTTTTCATACATAATTAACAGATTCATATAACAAACAAAAAGCAGGAGGGGTTTGAAGAATCTTTGTTTTCCTTCTTGGCTTAACTTATACACATTCTTAATGATATTTACATTTGACTGGTACAAACATCATCGTCGTTCTTTCTACCCAAAAACAATTATCTTCTAATTGCACACACTAATTACAAGAAATCAGAATATCCAAAACCAATGCTGTCTCACCAATTTGTTTTCCGGCTAACGAGTAGTAGTCTATAAATATTAAAAAGCCCAACCATATGTCAAACATACCTTTTTTCTCTTATTCATTCCACAAAATAGAGTACAATATATAGAGATAAAAAAATATTTTAGGTTACTCTTAGTCAAACAATATTTACTTACAATCATGTCAGACCCTTGATTGAAGGGATTTCCAACATATGATTTCCTAATTGGCTAATTGCATAACTTCACGCCAACACTCCTCAAGTCGGGTGTGTAGATATCTATAACACCTAACTTGTCCAAAGGAGTCATTGAAGTTTCTACCGAAATTGCTCGTAAGTATATCACTGAACTGATCTTCTTATTTAACAAAAGGAATTGAATAATCTTCTCTTCCGTGTTCTCATGGATGAAATGTCATTTACCTCCACAATGCTTCGCGCTGCCATGTTGAATCATGAGATATGTCAATGGCACTTGTTATCAATGGTATCAAATTCATCGCGCAGAACGAGGGGAAAACCGACCAAGAAAATTTATAAGCCAAAGAAGCCTACATAATCCTTTCGCCATGCCTCGAAATCCCAAATTTTTAAAGGCCGATCGCCACTACCTTTGCTTTTTACTCCTCCATGTAACTAAGTTTCCCACGAATGTAAAGTAGCCCGAGGTAGACTCGATCCAAGATGTTCTACGAACTGCATCCGTAAATTCTCTAATATCCAGATGGGCGTTCGGAGAACAAAGAGTCCTTTCCCCGGGTGATGACTTTAGATGCGGAGAATTCGACCACAGACCTATGTGGTCTTCACTCGATTATGCATAAATTGTTTACTACACTTTACAGTCAGAAGCAATGTCCTCTGACGTAGTGTGAGATAAGTAAATGAGCTTCCCCACTAGCCTTTGATACCTCACCCATCTGGCTAGCACTCTTGGTCCGAATATTCCAAGCCTATGGTTCGCACAATTGGCGTATCCACAGGTTTACACTCTAGTAATCCCACTTCCACAATAAGTCCAAAGACATATTTCCGCTGAGAGAGGAGAGTCTTTGGACTCGCCTACTTCTATTCCTAGAAAATACTTGAGCCTCCCAAAGCTTCATTTCAAATCTCAAAGAGACAATTGTTCTCAGAATCCCCGAGATCTCCTGATCATCCCCCGTAATTATCATATCATCCACATAGACTATTAATGCTGTCACCTTGCTTTGTCGATGTTTCAAGAAAAGAGTATGATCCGAAAGGTTTGGCGATAGCTATACTCTCATAGCCGAACTAAATCGCCCAAACCATGCTCTGTGGGTGACTGCTTTAGTCCATACAACGCCTCTCCACTTACAAACAATTTCGTCTCAATCGATTCTCAGATACCCGGCGAACCTCCATGTATACCCTCCTTCGCCAAGGCTGCCGTGAAGGAAAGCATTCTTACGCTGGGCTGATGTAGTGGCTACCCAAATTTGTCGCAAGAGATAGTATTCCGGGCTTTAGCTGAATGCTAGAAGGTTTCAGTAGTCTATGCCATGCTTCAGAAACTCCTTCAAGCATGTCTCGCCTTTGTATCTACCAATTGATCCATCACCCTTGTATTTTATGTGAGAACACTATCTCGCATCCCACTATTTTTTTCCCTTCTCGGTAATGGACCAACCTCCGTATTTTTTCTTTAAGGCTTCTAGTTCTTCTAGATCGCGCCCACTTTTGATCGATAACGCTTCCTCAACAAGATTGGAATAGCGGCGGAGAATAGTGTTTGAAAGGAAAGTCTCAGCGCTGACAAACCCTTGAGTAGATACATAATTTGCAAATGGGTACTGATTTTCTTTCTTCTTTATCTCAATATATCCGTTCGGTGGTTTCCCACGATTGTGTCTAAAAGGCAACACATAACCGCAGAAGAACTAAGATATTAGCATGTAAAGGCAGTAGAGTATACTTACCCTCGCACTTAGGAGGAGGGCCTTCAGTACAGAGGAGTGAGGGACCGAGGATACCACAGATTTTTTCGGGTTCTTCATTTGTGGCTCTACTTCTCAATCTCGACATGTTCACTCTCCGGTGGTGCCTCATGCCGCTCAACTCCTCTATTTCCAGCTCCATCAAGCATCAACCAATTTGACACTTCTACATGAGTCTCTCGAAGAGGAGAATTGGGTACAGAAGTGGCAAAAAATTTGCTCTACAGTTCTTAACATCCATGGTGATATAGGTCTGGTGGGTATTGTGGTCATGGTACTTCAGCTTCTCTTTATGTGCAAACTATAGCCCAAAAACAAGCAATCGAATGGCACAGGGCTTCAGTTTGGTACGTTGATTCTCAGGAGATGGACAAAAGCAACACACTCAAAATCTTATGAGCTGAATCAAATAGTGAATGAAGGATATATGGGCAGAGGGAGGATTTGTAAGGGGGTTTTAAAGTGCAAAATTTTAGCTGGCATACGGTTGATTAGGTACACGGCAAGAGGGCCACAACATCCCTCGCTGGCAACTCCTACATGCAAGGCCGAGGAGAAGGAGCACGAGAGATGCTTCCAAAATATGCCGATTTTTCCGCCCATGCATAATTCATTTTTTTGTGGTGTTTGAGAGCATGAGGTTTCCTGAAGGAGGCCATGTTGTTGGAAGCCAGCTTGAAATCTTCGTCAAGAATTCTCCACCATTATCAGAACGAAGAATTTTTATCTTGGAAGAGAATCATTGAAGTTCCAACTATGGCATGAAATGCTTGAAAATGGTGAAACTTCGCCTGGTTTTTAGTCAAGAGCCATGTCATTCGAGTACAATCGCTTGCCAAAAATTACAAACCAACGGTGTAACCGAGGGGGTAGTTATCGACGATCCCCACACATTGGAGTGTATCAATGCAAATGGAGTATTAGTCTTATTCCAGCTAACCGGATAAGAGACTCGTTGGCTACATTCTGTAGATGGGAAAATAAAGATGGGAATAGATGCCGGAGATAGCCAAATGATGGGTGCCCTAAGCGCCATGCCATGCAGCAACATGCTGCTTCAGGGCGGTTTACTATGCGTGCGGTGTGTGCTTGACCTGGGCTTCGAAATCATCTGGTAGTACAATTCTCTGCACTTGTTTCCAATAATCTCCTCGTTGAGAATATCTCAAGAAGACAAAAGTGCAGTAGATCAAACATACAACAAAATTAAGCTCTTTAGTGACTTGACTTGCTGTATATCAACTCATTGAGAGAGATGGAACAAGAAGTGTGTGAGCTAAAGATGCAGAGGGAGACAATGGCACGTCCCAAATTTCATGTGGATCGGGTAGGTTGCCCCATTGGCATCGGGTAATGCAAGTCCTCCGTGGAGGAGTCGTATCGAGAAGTCATTTAATAAATGTCATATGGTCCGTTGTCTCGAGTCGATAATCCGTAATCATCATTCCGAAGTAAGGAGTCGCGCAAAAACTCGACCACACCAGTCTTTGATCCTGCATTGATACGTAAGGCCTCGCCACTCAGAATAGTGCATAGTCGAGATTCACCCGGCTACCGCCACTGGTCCCTCCGACGTCTCACTGCTAAGCATCTCGCTTCTTCGCGCTTGTAATTGTACACTGGCCCTGGTAGCCATGTACTTTGAAACAAGTCTCCTGCATGTTTTTAGACCCCACAATGAGTGCACTTTATCCCCATCAAATGACCTCCTGATCGTGAGGAAGACCCAGACTTTTAGCAAAGCTCATGGATCAGCCGTATCTCATCACTTTGTGCTATAATAAAGACTACTTACATTACTTTTGCCTCCCGAGACACATCGATTACGGAGATCTTTCCTTCGAATGAGCATATGTTTTGCTCAATTAAAGGGAAAGGTTTTAGACGTAAGAACATTGCTCAACAAGATCCAATCGATCATCTAGTCCGCCGAAAAATATATACCGCCTTCAGAACATGGAGTTGTAGCTTTATGTCAATCAGACATTTCATTGGATTCGATCGACGAAAATCGATCTCCCGCCACAAACCCTGTAGATCGTTATAATATTTTTCTATAGATCCGCCTGCTTGTTTCATTCGAGATACACGACGCCTGAGCTCGTATACCTGCGAGGTATCAGTTCCATCAAAGTATGTTGTGGCAACAGAATCCCATACCTGCTTAGCCGTTGGGTAGCGAATAAAGTCTATAAACTAAGGAATGTCCATGGAGTTTGACAACCACTCTCTTTCACCATAGCATTCTCAAGGCGCCCATCCGTGGAAAGGAAATGTGGTTTCTAAGGGCTGGGGTAGCCCCACTGATGTATCCCCGCCATCTTTTCCCCGAGAAACATCTCAACACCTGGGGACTATAATCCATAGTCGGAGCCATCCAACTTTGATGGTCACGGAACCATCTGGGAATCGTTGACGGGAGAAGCGAGAGGTCCTTATCTCTTGACAAGACCTCCGCTATTTGATAAGAATATTGGGTGAATGATTGTATGAGTCAACCATGGAGACTAAGCAAAAAACTTGACCTCCTGGGCCTCACGATCGAAACAGGAGCCCAAGATCTTGCTCTGATACCATGTTAAACATACATTTTTTCTCTCTTATTCATTCTATAAAATAGTACAATATATGTAGATAAAAAAATATTTTAGGAAGCTTACTCTACCAAAACAATATTTACTTACTACAATCATGTCGCACTTCTCATTGAAAGGATTTCCTAAATATATGATTTCTAATTGGCTAATTGTGAGTAACTCACGCTAACACCATATGGGTCACATTTTATACAAAATCACAACACTCTGAGAGCATCATGGCTGACCCATCACATCTTTACGTGTATACGATCCTCAAGAAGATGTCAATACTCAAGAATATCACCCACCAAACTAATCTCCACCGCATGATGATCAGTAAATAAGGTGTCATCGAGATTAAATAATGTAATAGCATTAGCCTAAGGTACGAATACAATTCTTCCAAACTAGATCGATAAATCAAGAATCCAATGATCAATGATCACTAAAGAAGAAACTACTTTAAAAAAGGTGTTATATCTAATTACCTTGAAATGTATTTGATGTCCTGAAGCATCAAATTAAAGCCGTTAATGTCGTATTCCATCGGGTACAAGGAGATGCAACTGCAGAACATGTGAGTGGCCCTTCACGAATGGATTATCCAAATAATTGACCAAATAGTGAGGGCTGATCACTCGGCCGACTCTCGCGCGCCTGAGGATAAAATCTCGAGCATCCGATGACAAGGAATTAGGAACAGGGGGAAGTTTGTTAAATATTATAATATGCCAGTGGGTACTATAGTCATTTCTCTTTGTAATTTTACTTATTTTCTTATGTAGATCATCTTTTAATAGCTTTATTTAGCTTTAGGGTTTTATCTCTTAGTCTATATATACATCTTTCTTTGTATCAGAAATGTGCTTCATCAATGTAAAATCAGCTTCTCTTTCATAACTCATCCATTTGTTCATAAGGAATTCTGCTCATCCATCATTATTAAATATTATGTTTATCATGGTATCGAGCCTCCATCAATTTGTATCTCATCCATAGCTTTCGCGAAGTCAGCCGGGTTCGAAAGGGAGCTCCTAAAAAAAAAAAAATTTTTTTTTATATACTGCTATTGCTCCCGATTCGATTTGTTTTTCGGGTTCCGAGTCGATGCTCATACAAATGATTCGCTTCATCTCGACTGGTTTGATTTCAACTCGCTCTTATTATTATTTCATTGATTTTTTATTGTTAGATAATGAGGGTGTAGGGATGATTCTTCTTCACAATTAGTGTGCAATTGGTTGGGTACCATATTGAGTTATGTGATGAAAATTCTTTGAAAGGCAAGAAATTACTGGGTTATGTTTCGAACTTCAAACCTAGGGTTTATAAAAGCGTAAAATTATATGAAATTGGTAGATGTTTGGGAATCTGATAATTCAAAGATCATCACTTGGATTAATAATTCTGTGAAGCACACAATAGAATGCAATCATAAATTTGAAACTCATTTAAGAAGTTTTGGGATTACAAAGTTGTACACACAATCTAATTTTAAAAACAAGACGCTTGAAATTGGATATTCGTGCTTTACAACAGAAAAATATGAGTGAGCACTCACATATGTTAATTTAGTTGGTGGATCAATTAGCACTAATGTAATCCGCAGTTAAGGGCTTTGCTCCATATATTGCCGAAGAGAAGAGCAAATATTGTCTAATTTCATACTTCTTCGTGATGATTTCAGGGACTTCGTGGGACTATTCTCGCATCGCAACCGCCGCCTGCTGATCTCGCAGTTAGTGAACTGCTAGCCGAGGAGACACGACTTAAGTCTCATACGTAAAAGATACTCCTATATTGACTAATTTCCTGCTATAGCCCCTCACAGCCTATCGTAATACTCCGCTTTAGATCACATACTACAATCGCTTCAAGATGAATGTCGCTTTCGTAGCGCGGTCATTGGAAATCACAAGAGTCCTATATATTGTCAACAGAGGTAAATCACGCTGTAGCTCCACCAAATAAAGCGCCTCAACAACTAACACCTTTTATACATTCACCATCACAACAAAGACGCAACGTGGTCCCTCGCACCGCCTAATCCTATCAAACGCCGCTAAGGTAGCTACTCCATCATTGGGATCCATCTTGTCAGCGCCTCAAAAGTTCCTCATAAAGACAACCCAGGCTATGTCCTGTGATCCCCTCCTATAGGTTTGTCATCCTCTTGTTCCTCAGGTACATCTCCAATTTTATGGGTCTTAGATTCTGGCGCTTCACATCATATGTCACCTGATTTGTCATCATTTGTTTCTTTATCTCATTATTCATCTCAGAACAAGATTGACCGATGGTAATTCTATGCCTTTAGTGTGTCGGGTGTGGGTCTACTGCTTAGCACCATGCTTTGTCATTCCGATGTCTACTATATTCCTAAACTTACTATAAATCTCGTTTCTGTTAGTCAACTTTGTGAATCTGGATATTTAGTCTTTTTTTTCTTCTTCCGTTTGTTATAAAAAGTGTGACCCGCAATCCCAAGTTTCGATCGGACCGTCAGAAAGGGAGACGTATATGTTTCGATGAGCTTAAAGTACCGTATAGTCGCAGCCTTCGCTTCTAGTGTCGACACTTCTTCGCTGGCGATTCTTCGTCTGCCTTTATTCGTGGGTATTCTCGCCGTCATGTTTCATCTCGCTTACGCTTACTGACAGAGCCTTAGGCAATTTTAAACTTTGTAATATTTCTGTGATTATTGTGGTTGCAAATTACTAAATTTTTCTCGCTTTCACTTTTAATAAAAGTACTGCTTCTCTTGTCTATCTGATCTTGTTCATTCCGATAATGGGTCCTTCTCATTACCACAAAAGGATCACGTTATTATGTTTCCTTTATCATGATCAGACTACATTACGGGTTTATCTTTATGAAAACGCTCGATTTTCTGGTATATATTCAATGATTTTCGAATTCTATTAAACACAAAGATTCCTCCAAGTATCAAGTGTTTTATGATTTGGGTGGAGAGTATACTTCATGCTTCTTACTCGATTTACTTGCTTTAGATGGACACCTATCAAACTTCAGACCGATACTCCTCGAACAAAAATGGTGTTGGCCGAAAGAAACATGCATATTATCATTAGACCTGCTTAGATTCCTTTTATTGTCCGCGCTGTTCCTAGTGAATTTCAGTAGAAGCAGCCCTTATCGGCGGGCCATATCTGATTACTGCACTCACTCTCTCACAATTCAGTGGTTGTCTCCTTTTGAAAATTGTATGTACATGCCCTCGATTATTCTTCTTCGTGTTTTCGTTCTACATGTTTTGTTCTTCGACCTCACGTTGAGCGTAGTAAGTTGTCTTCAAAATCTGCTATTTGTGTTTTTCTAGTTATGGTGCAGTCGTAAGGATATCGTTGTTTTGATCCATCAATAAAATTGCGCGTTTCGCGCATGTTGCATTTTTAACATATATCGTATTTTTCATTCCTCGCTAGTGCTCATAATACGACTAAGTCCGATCTTATCTCGTATTGATCCTTTCTTTAGCTGTCATGATGCTGCCTGTCTCCCGTTGATGTTCCCTGCCTCGCTCCTACTCTTCGATCATAATTCTTGCAGAGTTCCAACTACTTCATTTCATCGATACTGGGTACTTTAGTTCCGACATGCCCAAAGCCTCCTTCTACTACGCCTCAATCATCTTCCGAGACTACGGCCTCTGCTTTCTCCCTCATACCCTACTCAGAATCGTAAGTCCACTAACAACCCGATTTTATTTATTCTTGTTACTCTAGTTCTTGTCTCTTTTTTAGCTTCGTCCATCTTTCTCTCCGAGCCTTGGTCCTATAAAGAAGGGGGCCATTGGATCACTTGGGCAAAGATGCTATGGCTGAGGAACTCCAACGCCTACATCGACATACTGGGATTTTATACCCCACCTCCAAACGTGCTACTGGTTCTCGCCGGGTCTATAAAATTAAGACTCCAATCCGATGGATTCGTTGGAAAGGTATAAAAGCCCATTGGTTGCTAAGGGATATTCACAAAGAATATAGTGGATGACAGAGGAGACTTTTGCTCCGTTGCAAAATGACTACGCTCGTGACTCTTATTGCGTTTGCTTCGTCATTATCGCATATTATCAAATGGATGTTAAAATGCCTTTTAAATGAGATCTTCAAGAAGAGGCCCATGGTTCCTCCCTCCCCGGGGGTTTTTCATCAGCCTCGGTGAAGCTCTGCAAGCCTTAAAAGCCCTTGAGGTCCTCAAACAAGCTCCGAGCCCGGTTTCAAAAGCTTTCTACCGCGATACCTCACTCGTTTTCGTCCCAGCAATCATGATTCCGATATTTGTTAGATGTACTCGCTATCGATTCTCGCTTTATATGTTGATGATATGATTATTAATCGGGTGATGA